>CABEEJ010006634.1:24716-38012 GCA_901482245.1 Timema douglasi | reverse complement strand
TGGCAGTGAAATGTTGTTATATATGATCTAATTCTATTGTTAGGATTGTATGTAAGATCAGATAACTATTATGAGCATGGTTTTGTATGATTATCTTATCTACATGACATAGCTATGTATACATATAATAATGGTAGTACTGAAAGATTTTTATTTTTTGATACTTCAAAATATGTTTGTGTATTTTGTGATAGTTAATATAACTACAAATTCTTAGGAACAGGAGGGTGAATATTAATTTCAATACAAAAATCCCCGGCATTCGCATTGTGAAAATAAATCTCCATTGCACCTGATCAAATTCCAGGATGTTAGATAACACCAGTGGTGACTTGTGGGTTGTTGTTGAGGTAGGTCAGAACTAAAGAAACTGTAGCTCTAGTGCTAAACGTTTTCTTCCTCATCGTTCTCAGTTTAACTAACCACACACAATAATGTCATTATTAATGTGTATTAGATTTGAATGGAAATGTTAATACTAACTGTATTCTAATATAGCCTCGACAAGTCTAGTGTGTTCTAGAAGCAACCAACGAGTCTCCACAGTAACATTTAAATGTATTAGTATTATTATTAGGTGTTCTGTCTTAGGACAAGACCATTCCTTTTGTCAGTGAACTTAGAACGCCAATACGCTCTGTCCTCTGACATCTCCTCCTTCACCTCCCAAAATTTTCTTCTTTCTTTCAATCTATCCAATATTTGAATCCTCCTTATTCCTAAGCTTATCTTTCCCTAAATATTTCCTTCTGTGACATCGTGCAGAACACCGTTATTCATAAGGATGTGTTCGATCCTGTTTGCTTTGTACCAAATAATCACATTCAAAATGGTTCTCTTTTCACTCACTCTTCTTAGGACTGGTTCATTTGTCATCCTGACTGTCCACCTGATCTTCTCAAGTCTTCTCCAGCACCACATTTCATTGCTCTTCAAATATTTCTTTTCCATCTTCCTGAGAGTCCAAGTTTCTGCTCCATGCAGTGTGATGCCCCAAATGTAGCATTTCGTATTATACTTTAGTCAATTCTAATCATTTTATTGCTTTCTCATAATCCATTAAACAAATTATTGCAATTATGAAAGTATTTGAACATTACATTATGAGGGATCTTGTTGGCCTTTATTATGTTCTCAAACTCAAAAAAGCAGGTCTTACAATTTTGATCCTTTTTCTGTACTTGCGCTACAGCCTAATTGGTTTAATTACTATCGCTCAAACTGAATATTTAGACGCTGATTTTCATATTTCTATATCAAATCATAATTTGGATTCCATACCTAAAATTATGAGTAGTTTACTAACTTTCGGTTTAGTGGCATTTTCAAAATGATAATCTTTTAGAGTTTTTTAGATGATATATTGATGTTATGGATTAAAAAAAGAATTATAGCACTACGCCTTACTACTCGTTCGGGCTATACACTTAATTACTAATTACACTAATGGGTTAGGAATGGGAAGATTGAATTTAGAGGAAGATAGCCCACATTTATGTGGTGGGAGAGTGGACAAACATTAAGGAAAAACCACCCTCAGCTAACCCAACCGAGATTAAAACCCCCGATCTCCCCGTCCTCGGCAGCCTAGCTCAATACAAAAGCAATGCTTTAACCAATTATGCCACTGAGGCGGGTGTTAAGAATACATGATGTTCATTTATTGCCTTTAAATATATATATATAATCAAAAATGGCTCTAACAATTTTGTTAAATTGGGAAACTGTGGATTGTTTTGCTTTATCCATAAGAATGTATACGGGTTTTTTCTAAATCAAAATGTTTGAGGGTTTAATGGAGATTGAATTTTTTTTTACCATAATATGAAATTTTATTAAATTCCTTAGAACAGCTAAGTTCAAAATTTATATAAGAATTGTTTATTATGTCTCCCAAAATGGTATTTTTGTTTTTCTGAGGGAAACACTAAAACACAGTTTCTTAATACCTAACTATTATTATTTTAATCATAATTAGATTATACGAAGATATGTGTAGGATTTTGTCCTATTTATTATATTATGTTGCCATTTAGTGTTCTTATAGTAAAAATTCATTTTTCCATTTTAAAACAGATAATTTAATCCTAACAAACGTTAAACTATAGTAAAAGTTTCACGATAGTTGCTCAGTAGTGATATATTAAATGCATTTTTATCATACCTAAAATAATTATTGTAATGATACTATTCTGGGCCCCTCTCATTTTTTCAAAAAGTCATGGATGAAATGTATTTTTCTTTAAAATACCATATGTAAATTTTACTTTTAATACTTCATCCATGAATGACCAGACGTGTTCAGAAGTAAATTCAATATACGTTTTAAATCTTTCTTTCTTTCTTTATAAACCCTGGTGCGTTCTATTTGAAAATCTGATGATGAGTTAGCTGCCTTTTACCTAATGAGAATCTAGCCTTCACAACATCAGGTTGCCAGGAGTTATATTAGTTTTAATACTTGATGACAAGGGGTCCAAGAAGCAAGGGGTAGGTCAAATATTAGGGGTTGGAGCTGCTTGTGCGCACACAGAACATAATAATATCACCAAAAAATTAGAAATATCAGACGGTAAATAGTAATATCACAGAAAATTAGTAATATCAGACAGTAAATAGTAATATCACAGAAAAATACTAAATCTCTATCTCAAACTGTTGCAAGCTCTAGCACTATCTATAGCTCTCCGTGTCATTACGTTAAACAAATAACAAATGTATCATTTCAATGTCAATTTTATAATAGTGAAAGTGTAATCAACTAAATAAATTTGTACAAACATTAATTTTTACTGATTTCAACAGAATTACATATAATCAGATCATCATATAGCCGTGTGATGGCAAGTGCGCAGTAAGGCGTGCACAGATTATCATCATACATTGGTGTCACTATAATATGAAAATAATTATTCCTCGACCGTGTCAGTTGAATAGGTAGATGTGACAAAATGCACTAAGCTGTTACAACCAGTGGTGTAGCAAAGCACTCCTTGTAAACATATGGGGGCCCTCTATCTACTGATAATAATCACAATTAAACTCGAGACAATACCATGTTATACTAAACAAATGGTTATTGTCTAAAACTGTGAAATAATATGGATCATCAGTCATCACCAATATATAAACTTGGTGTTAAAAAGACGATTACTAGAGATGTTACATGAAGTATGGCCAAAGTATGCAGAGATTGCTAAGACTGTATCTGTTAAATATTCTTATCCTACAATCTCCATTTAACAAATCACACACAAAGTATGCTCAATTGCTCATACATGGGTAATATCTTTTTTTTATATACCTGGCTATTGAGTGTTCTTCTAATTTAATGAGAAAAATTCATAGGTAGGGTATACCAGTTGAAAAAAAATACTAAACCGAAATGATACAATTTATTTATTTATTGTCGCATATAAAAAAAAGACAGTAAATACATGTATATGAAAATATTTCTGTTATCAGCCCCAATTACATCTAATCAAACAAATTTAAAGCAATTTGGTCCCCAAGCCAGAATATGATGAGGAAAAAATATGTATACATAATATAGTTTAAGGATAATCACGTGGGGAATAGAGAAAATTAATATAATTCAATCTTGAAAAAATATGATTGTGGAAATAGTTAATGTTTCTAAAAAAGGCTGTACACTGAGAGGAAATTTGTTTGCCTGTCATTATTCTGAAGCGCAACTCAAATAAATAATACTATTAAAAAACATTATACAAGGAAATATTTCAAGTAAAACAGGAAAATAACAAATTGCCACCTACTCGATACCAAGATTAAATTTTACAAAAATATATTAACCCATGGTAGATCTAATAGTGTTGATTTTAATGAGTGCTATGCTCAATGTATAGTCAATCTACCAAGCAAATACATTTTTAATCTATCTGGGAACTAGCCTATCATATCACTAAATCAAGTTCCTAACATAAAAGGAATTTTATTCTCTTGTTTCTGCTAACACATTTACTTTTCATTTGATTCATATTGTAATACTGACATAATACTCGTTGAAAAATTAACAGTGTTATGTCTGGTCGTGTAATGTTTCCCATTGTTATTTATTTGTTGGACATAGATTATGAATGGGAAACATTTTTGCTGACCCTCAAAATCAGGGAGGTGAATTTCAATTAGTCTCTAAGCAGATCAAATATTTACTCAAATGAAAGCGTGAAACTGTTCCTTAATTGAATATTTAATTAAAACAAACAATTTGTGTGCTTAGTTTTTCGTAAATTTCCCTGTTCCTCCCCCCCTTTTTTTTTTTTTTTTTTTAATTTCACTATGGTGAGCACAACGTACAGCTGTGTTGGTCTGTGTCGGTTTGTAAGAATTCAATTCGAAGCAAAAATACTGTTTCACCCTTGTGGGTGCCAGTTAGTATTTCTGGTTTAGTGAAATATGTTTTTTATGTTTGTATTCCCTCAACACTTTATATTCCAACAGTTTGGTGTCTGATAGTCAGTTAATAGCCATGAATAACTCCAGTGCTATATTTAAAGAAATCTGCATTAAGAATAGAACAGTACAATACAAGTATTGAATATTAATAATTTAACAATCTTTCAGGATAAATTATATAACCTTTTCACATAGCCTACACCAGCTGTCTCCAAGGTAGGGTGCATGTCAAGAGGTTTGGGGGTACACAAAAATATTCAAATATTGGCGAAAGGAGTCTAAATTTGCCAGCAGTGTAAGACAAAAGGGGCGATTCCGGTGTTCTTCTATATTTGACCTCGAGAAAATAATTTCAATTCCATACATAAAATAGTTTTAAGATTATTGATAATTTAATTTAATGTTAGTTTTTATGGTAACTTTTGCTTTTAGAATATCAACATATATTTCACCTTATTAACTAAAGGCACAATTTATGAAAATGGGCTGTCAAAGGGTACACAAGAGAAAAAAAGTTTGGGAGCCGCTAGCCTACGCCATAGTGGAACCATGCAATGTTATCTCGTTATTTCATAGCATAAACAGAGTGTACAATACTTATTATTAAATTTTAAATAATTTACTTTTTTTTCTTCTTCATAAAGTTTCTAAATTGGGGATAGCCTTTAATATATAAATATGTGACAGGAATTTTAAAAGGTTTGATTCTGTTATTGAACCCTTTATTTATATTTATATTTTAATTGTGATTATAAATGCTTTTTTTAAACTTTAAAATACACTCAAATTTAATGTTATCTCTTATGAATATTTTACTTTTAAATAGTTGTCCAAAGGAAGATGACAACTACACCTAATTTCATAGCTGAGGGAACTGCAGGTCTAAAGGAGAAAAGATTTATCTTCGCTCTCTCTCTCTCTCTGTTACCGGTTGCCAAACACTCGAGCTTTTATTTGTTGGGAAGTGAGGGGGGAGGGTTTACTTGGAAATCCCTCATTATATACAATACGGCATGGAGAGGTTGGGGGGTTCAATTGACAGGCAAACACATTTCCTCTCGATTTACAGCCTTTTCTAGAAACATAAACTATTTCCACAATCATATTTTTTTCAAGATTGAAGTATATTAAGTTTCTCTAATCCCCACGTGATTATCCTTAAACTATTTTATGTAGAAATCTTTTTTCCTCATAATTAATATACAAACAATATGCATTGCAGCTTGAGTTACTGAACAAGTTCCATCTTTATGAATTTAAGTGTACTCTCTTAACACCATTGCCCTTTCTTTACTACTTAATATTTACCTCTTGGAATGTAATTGCTTGTAACAAGCCGGAGACTCCATAATTGTTGATATATTGTAACTGTTAACAATAAACTATTATTCAAATAAATGTATTAATATACACATAAAATTATAATTCCACAACCTTGCGGCAAAAAAATAACACAACCAACACATACACAAAATCTTAACTTGATCAATTTTAAAAAAAAAGTCTACACAGAGTACTAATAAAATATGTGTTTATTTAGTGAATGTTTTTGAGATAGTTATTAGGAACACGAGACTCAGACTACTGTAACTTTACGACTGTGCTCAAGGAAGAAGCCCCAATTACTGGCAACAATGACAGCCCATCATTGCCAAATTTGATATACATTCGAAGTGTACCACCCTCCTTCTCCTCTAATGGACAAGGGCAGGGGCACATATGCATAAAAAAAGAGGGTCAAAAGTAAGTAACAAATTATTAAATTGCAGAAGAGCATTAGGACCACATAAACGTTAATAGGCCTTCAGTTTGACCTATACAACAATTTTCTGTCATGAAGCCTTCCCAACCATCACCCGTTATTTTGTACTAACTGTCAAAGGAAAAAAAGGGGCGAGAATCCTTAGAGTAAAAACAATGACTTTTTAACCTGCAATAGTAAATCAAAGAATGCAGATGAAGTAAATCAATATTTATTTAGAAAAAATTAACAATATATATATATATATATATGAATATAGGTAACAATAGATAATAAAAAGTATAATATATAAATATGGATATATGAAAAGGGGGTTATGCCCATGATCATACAGTAGTACCGTTGCAATAATAACATTTGTCCTAAATATTACATTCAAGATAAATATACGACCCCTCAATGGGTCTCTGCGGCAACCCGCAATATACTGACAACAATAACTAGCCGCCACAGGCTAACCATCCGCATTTCAAAAACGGACTATACCATATGACTTAGAATTACAATTTACAAACACAACTATTCATGGCAACCAAAATCTATCTTCTTCTTTAAATGAAATAGTCCATGATTTACTTTGTCATAAGAATAAATCCATAAAAATTTCTAGCCGTACGGGCTATAAACATTTTCCATATTATCCAGGCATTACGCCTTCAAAAATGTAAGATAAAAAACTTACAATGATAATGTCCCTCATTCTTTCTAACCATTATTTACCAAGCCGGAAGGGCAAAAAATCCCAGTAATACAATTAACCTGTAATAAAATATATTACGCCATGTTGGGCTACGTAATTCGTCATTTTTACAAAGGTAGAGAATTTACCCAAAACAACAGATGTAAGTCCAAAATTAATTTTGTATCGTACTAGCCGAAAAGAAATTTATACCTAGCATAAAATTTACAATTAAATTTATAAAATAATTCCGAAAGTGTAATTTTAACTAGTACAGCCAAAATGAATTTATACCTTGGGAAAAATCCCATCCTAGAGCAAGTGTCAAAGACACGGTTGATTCAAGAAGTGAATTTACCACAAACACAGCACCAGTATATAAACCGTTATTCACTGAGAGGAGGGGAACATAGAGGGAACAAAAGAACATCGAAGAACAATCACATGGAACAGAGGGAAAGGGGCAGTAAGTCACCAAAGGAATCATTGGAGATCATTGGAGGGGCGCGTAGAACATCACGTATTCATCACGAGGTCACTCCCATGATGCAACGGGTGACCTTACGCTCAACTTGCCACACCTATCACTCTTTTAGTCATGTTTTCACACTCGGTGCGGATATAGTGCGCGCGGGCAGGGATGTTGTTGACGAGACTCGAGACACACTGACCGAGAAACGGGGCATTTTGGTGAGTACTGTATTGTTTATTCTTCGGTGTTGTAGAAATAGTGTTCATTCACAGTATATCCTTCATGCTTGTAATGTTGATGTAAATCAACGTTACAGAAGGAAGACTAATCACGGAAAACAAAGGAATGACAACGCTGTTGCTCAATAGTAAGGATGCAGTTCCCTCAGCAATAAAATCAGGTGTAACAGAGATTGTATTTGAATAGTCTGTGTATTACACTCTTGTTCGCTTTCCTTGCAAACTTTGATCCAAAACATTTGTGCACCCAAATGTATAGCACTTTTAAAAAAAATACAGTACCAAGCCCGGATTCAAAGGGGGCTGACACCTCAGGGAAATGTTTTTCTACCTGTGTGCCATGGGAGTTTGGGGGAAGATAAAAACTAAGTGAGAACTATTTTTAGGAATAATAATAAATGTTTTTAAATAAAAGTTCAACATTACTTTTTAAATAACCAAATTATTATGATTTTATCTATTGAACTTCTAAACACTTTTTTAATACTCTTGTTTTTTTAATGATAAAATATCTTCTTAAAAAAGACTGACGGTGTGCTTTGATCATTTAAGCGCCTTGTTCAGTGTGTCGTAAGTTGAATAAGGTTGAAAATCACTGCCCATGAGCCTCCACAAATTGTTTCAATTTAAAAAAACATCTCTGTTGTATTTATAGATAGCAGTCCTGCAAAGGTTTTAAAAAACTAACTTAACGCTTACTACCTTACATTCATTTTTATTTATTCTTGATAAAATAGTACTTACTAGTGGAACCTACGGCAAACAAATGTGTAAAATTCGATAAGTTTTGGACAAAATTTTCATTAATAAAATATTTATTTTTTTAATTCTCTACATTATTTTCTGTCCAAATTGACTAAAAACAAACAAAATATTAATAAGACCCATGTTTTAAGCAAATCTAATTTACTGTGATGACATTTCCTCACTTATATATCTTTAACATTGAACCTTTAACAGAGAAAAAAATGGTAAATGTCGAAAGTTTAGAAAGAAAAATATTAAATGTTGGGGCATCCAGAGGTTTAAATCTGGGGTCTGTATGAAGCACTCAAAAAATCTGCCTGGTGGCCACTACTGAAATATATTTTTCCATGGCAATGAGATTGATTTTTGATAGTGTTGTTTCTATTTTCAGAAAATCTTTTATCATTAATATATTATTTTCAAACAACTATTTTTGTTTTACCGTATTTTTATAATAATAATGGAAATTAATAAAAAATCAATACATAATAAAATAAACCAATAAGTGTAAATGTAATGAGGAAAGCCCACTGAATTAAACTTAAACTTATTAGTTTATATTTCCTTTATTTTTTTATTTGTATCAATTTTCATTATTATAAAATTTAGCCACTGGGCCACCTCATTGTTAGACATGGTTTTACTATACAGTATGTTATTTCTAAGCTATAAGAGTTTTTCATACTATATTAATAAATTTAGCCATCTAACACAACTAAATTAAAATAAATGGTACGGCGCACCGCACAAACTTTCTCTCTCTTTCTATAAACTCGTAAGATTTCTGAACGGAATAATGTAGGAAGGAAAGATTACCGTCAAGATTCATCAAAATTTCTGTTTTAAATCTTATATTTTTATTTTTATAGAATTAATGTCCTAATTTGTATGTTTGGACCAATAAAAAAGATTAATATTGGGTCCACAAGGGTCAACACTTCGTATTAAAATTTCGATTTCCGGTTAAAATTTTAACATTTTATTAGGTGTTGCACATCTTCAAGTCATCGCATTGATATTTAATCATTCATTTATACATTTTGACCAATAAAAATTTTAAATAATGACTACTGAGTCTAAAATGGAGATAGATCATTGCTGTACAAACATTTCTCCTAACAGGTTTAAGGAAAAATAACATACTTTTTTTTAGATACTTACTTATATTTAATTATTCTATGGCATTGGAGAATTATTGCGTTAAGACTTAAGTAGTATATGTTTACAACTAAATCTCACAAAATTGTATTAATATATTTGCAAATATTCTCAGAAACTGTTGCTTTTATAAAAATATATGTCAAATAAAAGTTTTTTATTTCTAATAGTCCTACAATTTTGCAATGATAAGTTATTTAGTATCTCAAATAGTTGCGGAAATACAGAAGTTTCTGCTCCTGTAAAGTACCCTAAAATTCATTTTCGTGGTGAAATTAAAATAGCCAGTTTATTTATAATCTTAATCAACACCTAGATACGAATTTTAATCATAAACGTTAGAGCCTATTTTGAGAAAATAGAGTTGTTCTCATTTCGCCCTTTCTTAAAATACTCTAAATCTTAAGTTTAAACAGACACACAGACAGACGTCATTGCAAAGACCACTTTTTAGGGTTTAGGGGTCTTGGGACGTCAACATCCATCAACATTTCAGGTTAGATTTTTTTTACGGTCGCAATACTTAAACTATAATGTCCAAAAAGTTTAAAAAATATATATTTAATTACGTATAGATTGAAAGTTATTGATTCTATCAAAATGTATTTCGAATAAAATATTTATATTATAAATATATACATATTTGTAATGCTAAGTAATTTCATATCTCAAATAGTTTCGGAGATATTATAAAAAATGTTAATTTACGCGTCAGATCGGAGCCCTTAAAGCCATTTTGCCGAAATATTGATAGTAGCCATTTTGTTTGGAATATTTATTAATGTTTATAAATGAAATTTAATCAAAATCGTTAGAGCCGATTTTGAGAAAATCGACTTTTTATCTTTTCGCCCTTCAGTAAACTAAAGTTTAGGGGTAGATATCCAATTCCTAAAACCCCTCAGGGCAACCCTATGAAAACCCTAGATATCAAGTTTTAGCTCAATCGGTAAAATAGTTTAGGCTCTAGTTGGAGGTACAGACAGGCAGACAGACAAACGGAAATTCAAAAACCACTTTTTCAGATTCAGGGAGTCATGAAACGTCAATATTCATCAAAATCTCGAGTTCGATTTTGTTGACGATCACCATACTTTCTCTACCTGTAAGATAGAGAGGTGGTAAAAATAAAGTGTAACACCACAGTATTTAATATTACTTATACTACTTGCTTTACATTTTTTTAAACTAATATTTATAGCTAGAAAATTATTATTTGTGAAACAAAGACTACTTTAAAAACTTGGTTATAAATAAAATAAATATTACAATTTAATATGGGCTTATAAAATCCCATTTAGTTGTACAGCAGTGTTTTCTTCGAAATTATGTCCCACCTCACCTCCCGCATATGCGGGTGCACTACTTCTCAATCGTTTAACTGTCATAAAAGAAATGAAAAAATAGTTTCAACCAGTCACTTAAAGATTTTTTTTACATTGGTTATGTGTTTGACTAATGGTTTACAAAATTTATATTTCAAGCCAAGTTATAAGACTATTTTGTAAATCTTGCGGTTGAATGAGTTAAGCTTTTTTTTGTGTGTGTCAAAAAATAATATTCCCTTATATTTTTATTTTTAGTACTAAGATATATAAAATTATATTTATATTTAGTAAAACTAACAGGTTTTCAAAAATATTGTTTTCCATAAATTTAGCTATCATATAAAATAGTTTTGTGTAAATCGTAATTTTATACCAAAAATTAATCAAAAGGGGTGTACACTTTAGTTTTACCAAGTAGGCTTACTTTTTTTATTTTTTTGCATGCACGACTTCTTACTAACCTATTATACTTTAACTAAATGTGCAGATATAAGGAAGGTAAGGTTACATTATAAATGCACCCGGTTTTGCATGGAGGGAGAGTATATAATTTAGGAAAAACCTGCTTCAGTACACCTATCCGGGATTAAAACCCAGATTAGGCATCACAAGCAAATCTGACAGGTCTAGTGCGGGTGATTATAATAAATATATAAATAAGAAAAACATCTGTCAAGATGGACACATGCGGAATTGTTTGACCATCTTAAGTAAATCGCACTAAACTTCTAGAATTAACTATGATTTATAGAATCTATGGCTGCTGAAAATTAATGTAAACAATTTTATTAATTTAAATAATTTATTACAATGTACTGTTCCAAAAGGTTTTTTTTTAAACTTTCAAAAATATGTTTAACCCATAGTTTTTCATTGACATTATTTTCTCAAAGCAGTTTTTACATTATTAAACATAATTGTTAAGATATAGTAAATTCTGTTAATTTGTAGTAGTTTTAGAACGTTTACATTTTAAAATTGATAGATTATGAAGTTTGGATTTAGATTATTATTTTTAAAAGTTAATTTGATTAATCATTTAAAACGTATATTCTTTACAAGCTATCTTTAAAGCTCGTTGAATAATTTTCTAATGGTGATAACTGATAGGACACGATTTGATTAAATTAGTATTATTGTGGTTGATACATTTTAAAACATCGTATTGTGTTGGCCATTTGGCCATTAGTTCAAATACCCTCTTATCCTCAATATTTTATTTATGATCCTGTAAACTATAACATTAAAATGTAATTATAATTATAACTAATTTGGAAAATAATATGGGTCTGGGTAGACTAAATTATCAATATTTTATTCTCTTTTTCATGAGGTTCATGTTTAATGTAACAAATAATTTATAAGTATTCATATAAAAATATACACAATCATTTATAAAAGACCATTTAAGATAAATATTTAAAATATTAAACTTTATTGTCGAATATCAAAACGTATGTTTTCCTCAAATTTCATCACTAAGCAACTGTCTGTAAAGAATCGGGACAGCACACGCCAACAAAACTGAAACAAAATGTTTTAAGGTTAAGATAATATAATTCATATAACACACACAAAAATTTATTTTACTATTTCTAGAGACTTGCATCTGAAGAAATATTTGATGAAGGCTAATTAATTGTACTTTACATAGTAACTAAATATATATTTTACAAAGGTTATTTACTTTTACAAAGTAAATAAATAAGTTATGAAGATAATTTTATTTGTCAAAGGTAGATAAATAAAATTATTTAGATGGTTTATTTACTTCTACAGAATAATTAAATGAACATTTTAGAAATATTACTTACTTAAAAAAGTAACTAAATAAATATATTAAAAAGCGTATTTACTTGACAAAGTAACTAGATAAGTATTTAGTAGAAATTATTTGCCTGTAGGAAAAAACTAAATACATAATTTATAAAGCCCATTTACTCGTACAAAGTAACTAAATAAATGTTTACATACTAGTGTTTTAGATATTATTTCAAAGATAAATGTTAATATTAATTGAAAATGTGATTTAAAGGCGTTGTAAAGATGTAATCAAAACTATATGCAAAGATAATACTATTTTCTTATTTTATAGAGTTGTAATAATAGTTTTTTTTACAAAGTAGATAACCATTATTATTTGTATAAAAAAATTACTCACGTATCAATTCTGCAAAAGAAGGGTAGGTAGTCGGTGACGTTCAGAGTAAATACATCCAGCGCACAGTAAGGCAGATGTCTGCAATGTCCAGAGCCTCCTAGAGACGTCGTACATTCGCTGAACGCTGAATTAGTCTGAAACATAACAGAAGAATGAGTGACCAATAGTAGGTAGGGCTCTCATTCAAGGGTTAATGGCTACACAGATATAGTGCGTGCACTTGCGAAAGGTATAATGATAGACTATTAGTGACAGAATTGAGCTTCATGTCTTACTAGCCATTAACCATCAACAATGGCGTACAAACGACTTTGGAGGCTTACTCCTCCCCCCC
>CABEEJ010006634.1:0-24474 GCA_901482245.1 Timema douglasi | reverse complement strand
CCCGCCTATCATTAAGCACCCACCATATTGCCTCTACTAATGGCACCACAAAACCCAGGCTTAATCTTATATCCATAAAAACAGTGGCAGTCCTGCTCCCCATACCCAAAATGATATGGACTAGTTTTTTTGTTTAATTCAATGCTCTCTGTGTGAACTGTTTAAACACTAATGTTTAAATTGCTAATAAATATACATGTAATGAATTATTAATTTTAAAACTAATATTGGTTCATATTCCAAGTATACTGTGTTTTAAGTAATTATTCTTCCAAAAGGTTCCACCTTGCACAATAGGAAACCCTAGGACTTGCTACTTGAAAAACGCAAGGCAAGCTAGGGAGGCTCTAATGACCTTGCCCAATGTCTAGGGGGTGGCAACACATTCCTTCCGCTCGCCCATAAGTAATTGACCAATGAGCTCGGGCTTTCACAACCCAGGTCATGCTGTTCCTGTGAAGCAAGCTAAGCATTGTGTCAACTATTAAAAAAAGATTCAAGTTCACAATGTTTATTTATTAAGCTAACGTAGAATAGTTTAAGTAAAAATACATAAAATAAATATATAATTAATTGTAAAATAATAGTTATTATACGTAACAAGCTTTAAGTTATACACTAATTAAATATATTGATTTATGTTTAGGCATTCTAGTCATATGTATTATCATGTATGTGGCAAACACATTTAACCATTCTTTCAAATTTAGGCATTTCAACATTGATAGAGTGGGGGGCTAAGGTGGGTGACGAGGCTACTTTAACCGTTGTTGACGGTAATTTTTGTTTTTCTTTAGTAGAAAGGATAATGGAGTTTTAATAGTGTTCTTTTAGTTTTTGTTTTACATTAACGACTTATTAGTCATTGTGATTTTATATAATTATACATCAAAGATGAATCCCAAAAGTCAGGAGTGTGAGTTCACCATTTCAAGATGATTTAGAAGGAAAAGGTAAAATAAAATATATTTTCTTATAATTTGCTTAATCAGTGGCACACCCAGCCATTTACTTTGGGGTGAGGAATTAAATCAAGGCTGTAGCATGAATTACATTTTGATGGAGAGATCTGGTTTGGGGTTGCACAGCCTCCTAAGCTCTGAAGGCCTGAGAATATTTATGAATATTAAATGCTTTTATAAATAATTTTGAGTAGTTTTATAGTAATTAAGTAATTTAAATAATACAAATGGTAACGAAGCTATTATTTGTATGTTTTTTTACAATTGTTAATTTTGTGTGTAACGGTAAACATTTTGAAAATTAGGCAAGTCTGAAGCCTGGTCTTAAAATGTAGCATATACATTCTACACATCTTCAATGCTAATAGAAATTTAAATAATATTATGTATAGCTAACATTATTTGTGGTGTTGGGGAAAGAGGGGGAAGGGGGGCAAGGGGGTCAAATACCCTGTTTGCCCCTCTCTCCCTTGGGTGTACCACTGCTTACAGCAAAAGATATGTGTAAATATGTTTGCAGTAAGTCAATCGATTAAGTATTAGTAGTCCGAAATAATCTCCCCTGTGTTTAGTCAGAGTTTACGCATCTAAATAACTTCTGGAGCATAAATTCTCAAGTTGGGAGACTCGTTTGTTTCCAAGCAGCATTGTGTGATTTAAGTTAGGCTTTAAGAAATAGTTTTAATGGCAACGTGAGTTGGACAATCCACCTGATTCCCTCTCACCAAGATCTGACGGGCGCTTGATCGATGTATCACTTCATTTTACTCTTATAATGATTGTTTGCTTTGAGTATTGCTAACTGTGTGGTTTTAATTACACTAGGCTAATTGCATAGGAGCTGTCTCCCTTATGCATTTAGAAATATGCCCATACCACTTTTAGCCCCGACATTAATATTTACTTAAATTTCTAACCATATAGATATCATTACAATTTGAGGACCACCTATGTGGTCTAGTGGTCATAGTTTCTGGCTACGGACCTAGAGGTCCCGGGTTTGATTCTTGGCGCGTCCAGATTATCTGGGAAGCAGTGGGTCCGGAACGGGTTAGATTCAGCCTAGAGTGGATAAATAAGGAGCTACTCGAATGAAGTAGTGGTGGCTCGGGTATAGAAAGCCGAGCTTAATGGCTGGGGTCATCGTTGTGCTGAGCACATGACACCTTCTAGCCGCAAGAGTTGGCACTAATTCGCCAAACAGTTTGGTAGACACTCGGTAGGTATATCCTGAATGCGGGCTGACACCATTGAGTTACTTTTATTACATTTTGAGTGGATGGCAATCATCGTTATAGATAAATAAAATAAGAGAGAATATGGGAGTTGGAGAGGGGGGGAGGGGGGCTCAAAATTTCCTAAGATAGCATACAGTTAAAGGGAAATAAACCACTGTTCTATATGAACACATCTTCATATATATCCCTTGAAATAATCCCTTGACGTTCTTGTACAACGGTGGTTGAGTGTCCTCGGCCCCCATATCTCCGTTGCAGCTTTTGGGGTACAGCATACCTATTAATTTTTCTCAGAATACGCCATTGCATAAAAACTATTGAAAAAAAACGTGGAAAGAACTATGTAAGTATTGATATAACTTGAAAGAATACTAAAATAAAAAACACAGAATTAAAACTAATAACAAGATGTATAAAAATATTTAACTTTTCAACTTAAACCTTTACTAGGTACATGTTCTAATGTATTATAAAACTAGGTAAAATACGATGCTAATCCATGCATATTTTTTTCATTTTGTGCTTGTACTTATTTCAATGACACATAAAATAATAATAATAATATTCCTTATAGTTAACCAGGTTATAATTTATTATTTATTTACTATATCATTAAAAAAATATTCGGAGGACTCTTAGAATTACTGACAATATTCTATGAATAGTATAGGTTGTAAAAAAGTGTATAAATAAATTAAATTTACGTTTATTATGAGACACATTTTTAATTTTTAATAAAAATTCGTCTCGTGGCTCCTCTCCCCCTTCTTGGTACCCCACTTCCGAGACATTCGCATGTTCACACTCGCAGAATAAGTAGGGATAAATTAGATATACTTTAGAGGTAGCGTACCTAAATTGGCGTGGAGGTAGAAAGTATTTATGACAAAAACATCTAAATACACATGACTTGGACTCTGATCTCGACCTCACAGTCATCGGAATATCAAATTAGACGAGCTTGACTTTTAGACCACGAGCTCATAGATAAGGATATATGTTTAAATTTAACAAAATTATTCATTGTAATTGTGGATTTGTGTGTAGCCTAAGCCACCTCATAATTTATATAGAGATGACTCTCCTAGTTAAATGGCTATCGTCTGCGTTAATTCCACCTGATTCAGTCCAAGTTGTAGAACTTCGTCTCCTCCCTGTGGATTGGTCGGCAGAGTAATCCCCGCCTCACTGGTGACGTTATTGAGCCAAGCCAAGCTGCTCAGAGGGACTATAGTTAGACCTGGACAGTAAAAAAAAAATTCATTACAATATACAGTAAGACGAAACTGGTTTAAAAAACCTATACTCTGGACTGACGGACAGCAGTGGAGGAATTGGCTTTATTGCACACTGTAGCCGCATAATATAGTCCAGGTAAGATAGTTATTTTCTTAACATATATTTACCATCCACTTTCTCAACGTGATAATTAGGAGAAAATTCGTAGAAATTGAATGTATATACTTTGGACTAAATCGGCTTGTAGCTTTTATGTTAAAAAAAAACACTATAAAGTGCCAAAAACTGATATTTTCACTTTTAAGGTGTGAACATTTTTTCCCCCGTAAAACACAAAATATCTTGTGTTAGCTCTTAAAAAGTCGAAAAAATTAGCCCTGGTCAATTGAAACCGGTTAACAACTTTTTTTCAGTAAAAAATCAAATCTGTGAATAATTGCCATTTTTTGTCATTTAATTACAGAGGTTTTAATTATCATAGGAACTTGTTTCAGGGCTTAAATTGTAGCTCTTGTTGGTGTGTACCTACAATAAAAATTTAGTGCAAAAATAATTATAACTTTTTGCGGAAATCGCGAGTATGTAAAAACAGGTGTTTCTGAAAAACTACTTGGAAGCGGCCAATATTGGTTATAGAGTGATTTTTAAAAGCGCTCTTTGTTCGCAATTAGTTTATCTACAACCCTCATATAATTAAGTTTAAGCAGAGTCCTATTTAATATCTAAAAAACGCGTCTGAATACCGGGGTGTTTGTTGCTTCGGGCGCTCGGGCGTGCGAGCGGAGGAGAAGTGGTAGCGTGGTGGGGGAAGCCTCTGTGGCGGCCGGGCTTCGAGCGTTGGAAAGCGATCGCGCGCCTTCAAATTCGCCCAGCCGGAAAAAATCTGGAAATCTCTGCAAGTACTGGGCGAAAATTGATGTTTCTTTTTCTAAAGTGGGGTATCTCGTCGAAATATTAATAGTGGGCATATTATGGTCACATAATAAGCAAATGGCGAATTGCTATTTTTGACGATTCACATAGGCATGGTATTTTTGGCATTTAAAAAAAAAAATTGAAACATTGGTATTGTCTAGGTGATTTCAATCGACCAGGGCTCATTTTTTTTGTGTTTTTAAGCGCTATCACAGACTATTATGTGTTTTTTCGAAAAACATTTTCACACCTTAAAAGTGAAAATACCAGTTTTCGGCACATTTATGAACTGTTTTTAACTTGAAAGCTACAAGCCGATTTAGTCCAAAGTATATACATTCAATTTCTACGATTTTTCTCCTAATTATCACGTTGGGAAAGTGTATGGTTAATTTATTTTAAGAAATAAATGTTTTTCCGCTATCTTACCTGGACTAATATAAAACATACATATGACTGGGAACCAATGCGGTCAAGAGAAATCTCACGCATGAGCAGTACAGAGTTTTCAGCAGGTTTTGTACCCAACATTGTTTGTTTTGAGATAGACAAGAGTGAGTGAGTCAAGAATATATTCACGTTGTATGAATTAACTGTATTTTTACTTTCTCGCTATCTTACAGGAAGAGAAAGTATTGTGATCATTAAAAAAATTGAACTCGAGATTTTGATGAATGTTGACGTTTCATGAACCCCGAATCTAAAAGTGTTTTTTTAGATTCCTTTTGTCTGTCTGTCTGTCTGTCTGTCTGTCTATAAAATTTAAAACCGGGACTCAAACAATGTACCTAACTAAGTATAATGAGTGCAATTTATGCTTGGGTTTGCTAGTTTATATTATTTTGTTTCACATATATTACGAGTTTTCAGTAAATATCTCTATCTTTAAACAATAGAGTGAGAAAGTCCGTGCCGAGTACCGTACCATTTTTTTTCTTGTTAAATGCTTGATCAAAATGTGGAAATAAAGTAATCGATTTGCTATTAATTTAAGGAGTTCACTTTGAGCTAAAAACTAAGACACTCACAAAATAATAACTTACTTTATTTCTACAATTTTCTTATAATTGATGTTTGTCATAACATGTGGTACGATATTCTATTAATTATTTTTCACGTGCCCTGTGTTTGGTAAAATGCCAACTTTCCTGAGATATTTATTAAATCACAAACCCGTTGTTTCCGACATTATTCTCATCTTAAAACACACTTAGACGAAATAGATGCCGGTTTTGTTTTATTGGAAACGTTATAAATATTTTGTAAAAGAGGGAATCTTTTGTTTGGTACTTAGCCTACTGTATTTTTGTTAGTGATATTTAACTTAAATTTTATATATCAACTGATTATATATTTACACTACTTTAAAATTAAAATAATCAAAACCAGCACTCTGATCTTCAATTTGTCACTGTTAAAGAGATAATCATTCAATAAATATCGAGGCCATGCCTATGAATCGAACTCTGGACCCTCAGTTCATTATTAAGCCGTGCTATCAATTTATATAAGGTTTTGGAACATATTATCTCATAAGGTTTCCTAATAACAGCCTTGTTCATGGTCAAAAGCTTCTGGCGTTAAGTTTAGAACGCTGATAAACCAGATACACTCTATCCTGTTAGGTTTTCGATCGGAGTCTAATTCAGTACTTAATTTATGAGGAATCGGGGAAGATGCGAGTTATTCGGAGTTTACAAAAGTGGTGATTCTAGTCTAAAATAAACCTTCTTGCATTTAATGCCAGTATAAATCATTATACTGTGCTATACAAGTCATATTCTTAGCTGGAAAACTTATGGTAAGACTTTATAGATCATTTTATAGTTATGTGGCGCTTGCTATTTTTATTTGTATTTTTAAAAACGAAATTTGCTTTTTTAAATGTCCATGACACTACTAAAATTAATGTATTCAAACAACACATGTTTATTATTTTGTAGTAGCAAACGTGCAATTTTTTGAAACGATTGATCGTATAAGCAAATGAATTAAAAACTAACTTAAATCTAGAACACACTGTGAATTGGTAATACCCAAGTTTACCAATCATAAGAATTTCAACCATGTCTGGAATTTAAACCGAGACCCTTTTATCAATGGGCAGATGCACTACCAACTGACTCCGAGATCAAATGATGAAGCAAATCTTGGGTAAATTACTGGTGAAAAGTAAACTGAAATATTGTGTATTCAATCACCTGGTGTTGGAGACAATGTTGACATTCCTTCAGGCAATTCTTCATAGAACGATCCCTGAATCATGTCAACTGAAACAAATGACGGACGTGCTGCCTGGCCCAAGGAACCTAAAGAAGGTGGTGCTGAGAATGAAAATAATGTGAGCATAAATTGTTATTTTGGATTAATAAATTCTAATGATAAATTTTAGTCATAGCCCTTATAAAATAATTGTGGTCATTTGTAACGAGATAAGTAGGCCTACAGAGAAAATATTGTGATACTTAAAGATCCTTCTTGATATTTGATCTAAACTGTGTTTTTATGTTACCCCCTCTAGTAGATTTTTTTTAAGAGTCCTACGATTTATTTGTATCGGCATATCTTTAAGTGCAAGCCCAAATGGTTGTGCCAATTTTCTTAAAATGTAGTATTGTATGGATAGATATATTACATTTAGATAAACAATCGATATGAAAGTCACAAATTTCAAAATAAAGACACTTAATGAAAAGTTAAAATAAAAGTAAACATATTAGATTTAAAATAAATTAATGCTAACGAGGTTTAACTAATTTATAAAGCATTATATTCAAATACAGTATTAGTTTTTATTTTAAATTTCTCTAAAAACTAGAAATATGTAGTTCACATTATTTACATTCCTTAAAACTTACATTATTATAGTACAAAAAAAAATTTAACTATGTCCATGTTCAGTATTTATAAACACAATTTTATTAAAATAATTCTACTTGTCTTCAACCAAAATGAAGACAAGTAGAATTGTTTTATTGGTTTCTAAGAGTTTAACTAACCATTAGGGCTATCCACATATTTATTCTTAGGAATAGGAAAGAGATAGATACAATTCAGAGGAAGTAAGCATGCGTTTTTGTAGGTAGGGCGCTTGAGAAACAATAAAATAAAACACTTCAATGCAATTGGCCAGAGATTGAACCCCAACCTATCTATCCATCAGTGACAAACTAGACCGAATGGCATATATTATTGCCCTTGTTCCCAATAGTGTTGGTAGGTTCACAATAAGTGTAAGCACCTAAACATACTAATCAAAGTGGTATTTAAGAGAACGCGAGAAAAAGCCAGTGCTTTTGCTGGTTTTACGATAAAACTTTTTTTTTCCAAAATAAATAAAATACTGCTCCAGTAAAAACATAGAATTTAATTTGTTTCACAGGTTGATATCAACGGTTGTTGAATATCTGTCAAAGAGTGTCCTGTAATTTAATGACAACTTTTTCTCTTCATTTATAAAGTTTGTCATCTAATGTCGCTATACTCGTCATAGATACTCAACAAATGTTGATATCAACATGTGAAGAAAATTAAACTATATTTGTACTGAAGCAATATTTTATTTATTTGAGACAAAGCTTCATTTTTTCGAAACAATGTTAAATTCATTTTAATTAAATGTCATTCTTCCCCCCACCAAACTGTATATAGAGACGATATGCGTATATTGTAAATCTGCCGTATTAGCGTTGATTATACCTGGTAGTCCAGTAGAAGGATAATATCCTGCCCCGACTCCCCCGCCGTAGCCTCCTCCAAAACCCTGAGACGCAGACATTGATTGTGGAAATACTCCGCCAAAATCAGGACTTGTAGTATCACCTAAAAGGAGGTTAAAAAGAATAATTGTAACATTTTTATTGTTTAGTCTTTCAATTGCATTAATACATCCATTTCTTGTAGTTTGGCTTTTCTGGTTTGACTGGATGCTGTTTAAGAAGAAAAATTTTAATGAATGGACACACAAATTTATGAACTCGGCATAATGGGGAAATAAGCGAAGTACGAAGGATACGATTTTCACTAGATGTAGTCCTAATTTAACTCATAAACTTGTGTAGAGGTTTAGTTGCTTGAAGACACCAGCTGCACAGCCAAGACGGTTTCTTAAGATTTCAAAATATATTTTCAATCATTGTTTGGTTTTAATTATGCCAATCAGAATCCAGACAATGAAGTCTAACTCATGGTTTTTTTTTAATCTGGGTTGTGGAGAAGGTTAGAAAAAGGCCAGTGTGTTTGCAGTTTGGGTAGCACAACTTTTTTTGGCCAAAACAAACAAAATATTGCTTCAATACAAATGTATAATTTAATTTTCTTCTCGTGTTAATATTGACAGTTGGGTGATTATTTTCTGTCATGAGCATAGCGGCATTATATGAGAGATTTTTTAAATGACGAGAAAAGTTGTCATCAAATACAAGGACACTTTTGACAGATATACAACAACTGACGAGGTAACCAACTCAAGAAAATTAAATTATTTTTGTACTGAAGAAATATTTGATCTCTTTTAACCAAATAATGTATTGCTATAAAAACTGCAAAAAAAAACACTACGGGCTAGTTTCGTGTTGAGCTAGGCCACCGAGGACTGGGAGATTGAGGTTCGATCCTCAGTCGGGTGAACCGGGAAGGGTTTATCCTAAATGAGTTTCCTCTCTCCCACCATGCAAATGTGTGTTCACTTTGTCTAAATCCAACCTTCCCAATTCCTAACACATTAGCGTAATTAGTACTTAAGCGTATAGCCTAAACGGGTAGTAAAACGCGCTCTGTATCAGCAGATGTTGTCTCGTTAGGTTTCACCACTACGAGGGATGTTAGCGGTGTCACAAAGGAATACTAGGATATACATTTGTTATTTACCTTTCTATGTGTCAACAGATGTTGTTATTTACTTTTCTCTGTGTCGGAAGATGTTGTCTTGTTAGGTTTCACCACTACGAGGGATGTTAGCGGTGTCACAAAGGAATACTAGGATGTACATTTGTTATTTACCTTTCTCTGTGTCGACAGATGTTGTTATTTACTTCTCTGTGTCGGAAGATGTTGTCTTGTTTGGTTTCACAACTACGAGGGATGTTAGCGGTGTCACAAAGGAATACTAGGATGTACATTTGTTATTTACCTTTCTCTGTGTCGACAGATGTTGTTATTTACTTCTCTGTGTCGGAAGATGTTGTCTTGTTTGGTTTCACAACTACGAGGGATGTTAGCGGTGTCACAAAGGAATACTAGGATGTACATTTGTTATTTACCTTTCTCTGTGTCGACAGATGTTGTTATTTACTTCTCTGTGTCGGAAGATGTTGTCTTGTTTGGTTTCACAACTACGAGGGATGTTAGCGGTGTCACAAAGGAATACTAGGATGTACATTTGTTATTTACCTTTCTCTGTGTCGACAGATGTTGTTATTTACTTCTCTGTGTCGGAAGATGTTGTCTTGTTTGGTTTCACAACTACGAGGGATGTTAGCGGTGTCACAAAGGAATACTAGGATGTACATTTGTTATTTACCTTTCTCTGTGTCGACAGATGTTGTTATTTACTTCTCTGTGTCGGAAGATGTTGTCTTGTTTGGTTTCACAACTACGAGGGATGTTAGCGGTGTCACAAAGGAATACTAGGATGTACATTTGTTATTTACCTTTCTCTGTGTCAACAGATGTTACTATTTACCTTTCTCTGTGTCGGCAGATGTGGTCTCGTTAGTTTCACCACTACGAGGGATGTTAGCGGTGTCACAAAGGAATACTAGGATATACATTTGTTTGATACCTTTCTCTGTGTCAACAGATGTTACTATTTACCTTTCTCTGTGTCGACAGATGTTGTTATTTACTTCTCTGTGTCGGAAGATGTTGTCTTGTTTGGTTTCACAACTACGAGGGATGTTAGCGGTGTCACAAAGGAATACTAGGATATACATTTGTTATTTACCTTTCTCTGTGTCAACAGATGTTGTTATTTACTTCTCTGTGTCGGAAGATGTTGTTATTTACTTCTCTGTGTCGGAAGATGTTGTCTTGTTTGGTTTCACAACTACGAGGGATGTTAGCGGTGTCACAAAGGAATACTAGGATATACATTTGTTATTTACCTTTCTCTGTGTCAACAGATGTTACTATTTACCTTTCTCTGTGTCAACAGATGTTGTTATTTACCTTTCTCTGTGTCGGCAGATGTGGTCTCGTTAGGTTTCACCACTACGAGGGATGTTAGCGGTGTCACAAAGGAATACTACAACAGTCACAATAAATACAACGGCTTGTTCAAACCAATATAGATTCGTTCAAGCTGGTACAATACATTCCTATAGCTGACAATAAATATTGTTATATTTAAATAAAGGGAAGGAATTAAATTAACGTTAGTTTATGTTGATAGTTTAAACCAATATGAAAATGAACCCTAATGCCAGTCGTCACTGGCTTAGCTCATTTTATTCATCGAGATGTGAACTAAAATACCCTTAATGGATAAAACAATAAACGATATTTTATATAATACATGTTATTATTTATCTAGTATATTAAGTTTCATTTTGGTAGCTGGAAAATAAATAAAACGTGTATGTGTAGTAGGCTACAATATTTGTATGTATTCTTCGAATAAGAATAAAATATAATTTATATAGGTAGGCTAAAATACAATTATTGATAAGAAAAGAAAAAACAAATACATTATTTAAAGACGCATTGTGATTTTCCAATGATGGAGAGGAAAGGTTCAAAACTCGGCTGGGTGTACCGAGAATGGTTTCCCTAAATGGTTTCTCTCCACTTCCTCCGAGAAAATATAGGTACACTCCACAGTTATATTTTTCCTACCTTTATCCCAAGAGTACGGGTCAGCACGGATGGGTACTGAGACGAGGGGGGGAGTATTTAAAGATAATTATATTCTAGCTGTTCGAAATTTGTCAATAAATTATATTTGTAAAGCTGTCTTGTTGTTGTTGTAGAGTGAGGCTAGATATAAATTCTATATTTTTAGGAAAAATGACATACCACAGTTAAACTAGATTGTTTTTGATGACAAAGTGTGTTATAAGGCCGCAATTATCTTAATACAAAAATAATATGCAAAACTCTATAGATTTTAAAAGGAAATAATCACTAAAATTGGTTTACTATATAGTAGTATAAATAAAAAATCCTATTAAGAAAGTTCTTCAAGTCCCAAATAATATTTATTTAGAGGTGGGAAAGTCTAATTTGTAAACGAATAAATAAATCATTTTTCTGTAGAGCTGTTAAAAGTGAACAGTAATCGGTCTCCCTCCCTCCCTGCTCCCCCCCCCCCTCAACAGCTCAATACATATAATGTAGTATTTTAGAAGAATGTTGACGATGTTATGGAAGGATTAGGTTACTAATTAATAATTACTGACCATATGAAGAAGGAGTGAGCTGTGGAAGCAACTGCAAATACGAAGAATAAAAATGCTTGTTCATATTCTGATACACAATGAAAGGCTAAGTAAAATAAATAATAGAGCTATTGAGGGAGGACTCAGGCTGTTAGATTTTAAAAAAATGCCATGAAAAGGAAGACATCCAGAGAAGAATAGAACGCCATTTGTTCTGTAACAAAACCTGGTGACTAAGAACATAATAAAATACTTTATTTTGATCAATGTGTATCCAGAATTACAACAATTTGTATGTATATTTATAGTAGTTTATATTTTCTCATATCTTCTCTTATAGATATTTTATTTAATAAAGATACCCTCTCAAGTACAAACGAGTGGTTTTTATTGTGTTTCCCTGATTATTTGATTATAAAAGCGCCAGGCTATTAGGGAATTGAATGAATATTAAATAATTATATTGCAAGTTTGTACTCTCCTATCAAAACTAAACTAACCAGCTACTATTAAACTGAGAAAGCAAATAAATTAATTGATGCAAGTCAATCGTTGCATTCAGATTTCTGTCCTCTTTATTATATAAATATACTGATTCATTTTGTAGCGTGTTGAAACATAATATTAAAACTTAGCCGATTATCACTTTATTTAATTTAGTATTTCAATAAATATTTAATTTTAACCGTCGTCAACGAATTTCAACTGTATTAAAAATGCTAGAACTTTGGCTAGTTATTACAGTTTCAATTGAATTTAAATTGAAACTTCAATTATATACGTACCTGTAGAGCTAATTCAAGTGCTCTCTTCTTATTGGGTGAAGTAGTATTTACTTCCGGAGGCGAATCCACTTTATCTTTCTCCAGAAGCTGCTGGATAGTTAGGTACGCCAAAAGACGTTCCATGAAGCTGGCGTTGGTGACATTGTGTTCTTCAGTTGGTTCGCCTGTTGGAGGAAGACATATGTCAAGGATGATATCTGGTCCAAAAGGTAGAGAGGTGGTGCCATTCGGAGACCTCGCTGTGAGACCACCGGTCAACTCAGTCGACTTGAGTTTTCCAGTGACCACAAACTCCGAGCCAAGGAACAGAGTGTTGAAGTGGGTTTTGGAAACAGAGCCTTCTTCCACCTGCAAACAAGTACAAATATTAAAATAATTATAGCTTTGATTTTTTTTTAACGAGACTAAAATCTCTGAGGGAAATTGAAAAAATTGTAAGATGTAGTCTAAATTATATAATGTAAGATAATACAATTGAAATATTTAAAGTTTAAACGTTCGTATATAAAGTAAGCAACTTTACATTCTTGTTTTAAAACCAAAGTAATTATGTATTTTTCAAAGCAATTTTACTAGCTGTATTTGTCTAAACCTATGTGTATTTTTAATTTTTCATCTATTTTCTTATTTCCTGTTTTTGTTATTTCATTGTATAAGTGTGTAATAAAATATTTTCAAGCTTTTCTTTATTTTTTATTGGAAAATATGCTCAATATTGTTCTATAATAAAAAAAAATAGAAAGCTTGCTTATTATTGTTGTAAAAATAATTTAATATATTTATTAAAGATTAGGTTAAAATATTAAATCACTAAAAAATGTTTTAAATGATACTATATGTATATGGAAATTAAAATGTAGTAAAGATTCCTAAAAATATTTACCTTAGAACTATACTTACTTAAATCAAGAAAGTAAATTACAATATGTTTTTAAATAAAAAATAAAATGCTAATATTTATTCTGAAATCCAACACCCTACAGTATAAATATAAGTATTCGTTTTACCATTCAATTTTAATTTCTTTTAAATTTCCTGGCAGATACTAAATGTGCTTTCAAGTATGAGTAAGGGAAATTTTCTATACTATAGCTAACACGTTCGATAGATAGCATCGATATTTATCTTAAAACCTAATACTATAACAAACTATTATTAATGTTAGTTTCTTCCCATCAAAATGTTGCTATACCTGACTCTCCGTGTAGTTGAAAGATACATCTGCTAGCAATGGTGACGCGACCTGACGGTAGAAGTCCTGCAGCTGTATAGCAGCGTCAGATGCTTCGTAGATCTTGCGGGCGAACCCAGAGTTACGGAGGGACAGTTTCTTCAGGAAGTCCAGATCTACGTCATCGCCGAATGCGAGGCAAAAAATGGCCGCACTCGCATTCTTGTTAGAGGCAGTGACTGTGTCAGTGATTATAATTGGGTCACTTTCTTCTTGATTCGGCTGACCATCGGTCAAAAATATAATCATTGGTTCCGGGCTTTCATATAATACGTCGTTGGAAGAAGTCAAATTAAGACCCAAGCGGACGACATCCAAAGCTTTCAATAAAGCGCCATAAATATTAGTACCTGTAAAAAAAAAATCAATAATATCTTAAAATTAATCATCTAATGTTATTTTGATTTTAAATTAATATAACTAGTCAACGGTGATTTTGTATCAGAGGTAAGGTAAACCGATTATTACTAATTTGAAGTGACTGAGTTTGAAAATGCGTAATCACCAAATATACTTTAGGTTACGGTTTTTGAGTGCCATTTCTTTAAAATAATTCACCCTCTTAAAGTTTATAAAATATGTATTAAAATCTGGCGAATTGGAAAAGAAAATTTCACAAAATCGAGTTAATACAGTAGGGAGTATACTCTATGGCAGGGGGGCCCACAGGTGGATAGCCAGGGGGTGCAATTGCCCCTGCTGACTTTAGGGTTGATAGTTTGGCGTATGCGTGAAAAATTCAAACAGCATTCGTCATTCAAATAGTCAAAGTCAAGTGTCCACCCACGACTTTGGATGAATTTGAAACTTTCTCTCATTTTCAGGAGACAAGGATTGCCTTAAAATCATCTTTTGAGGTTTCAATTTAAATACATTTTCCAGGTGGAGGACCCTCGTATTCCCCGCCGTAATGGACCAAAGCCTCCGGTCTTCCCCTCACCCTCCTCCCCCACGTTCTCAGAGAAAACTCCTGCGGGCGCCCTTGCTCGACGGTTAGAACCACAGGAGGGAGACATGTTATTTAGTTATTTTAGTGGTTGTGGGAATGGCTTCAAATCAGAAAAAGATAGACATTTCCAATGATTTAGTGGCCTCTTGTCGTGGATATACCAGACGGAACTTAGTCGTATACTTTTATCTACATAATTTTAAGTAATACCCAGTTTTTATCTACATAATTTTAAGTAATACCCAGTTTTTATGCTGTGATTTATAAGATTCACACTTGAATAATATAAATATATGTAATTATTTGAGTAAAACTAACTATTTCTGTTACATTTGTTAGTGAATTAATGCTCGGCAAACAAACCCTCAAATTGGCTTCGTTGAGTGCAGTGGCAACTCGTGTATAGGCACTGTGGAACTGCAGCACCCCCTATTTCCACTTGATATTATTGATAACATTAAATATAATGAGTCATTTTTTCTTTAATACGTTCTTTATTTGTGTAGTACAATATATATTCCTTAAGCTTAATTTCTAACTTCGGTAGCCATCCTCCAGTTTATGAAAAATATACAAAAATCTTTATATGGAACTGTGCGCTTCACAGTGCCAGCAACGTGGTGTTTGACTGTTGTTCGCATGCGCACATAAAAGGGGTTTGGGAGGAAGGTGGGACTGCCAGGTATAAAGAGCACTATTTCTCTCGCAGTGACCGCTCTGGCGTGATGGTGGAAGGAATTTTTTTTTTACTCGGCGTGTGTTGTGCTTAAAAACCGTGTACCATATTCTTGAATGTGATAAAGTGAAGAAGAATGTAGAATTATATATTATTATTCTGCTCCCAGCTATTAAATTTGATTCATTTTTTTCCGGTTATTTTATTTAACAGAAAGACTAAATGCACTTGCAGTACTTTTATATGTAGAAAAATTTTCTCAATTGTCATCCAGAGATCAAGGAGAAAATTATTGAACTTTTTGCGCAAATTAAAACAAGAATAATTGATTTCATTTTTAAAAGAATAGATCACTCTTGAACTGTAACAATTTAAGTTAAAGTAAGTAAAAATATTTGGGGTTTTTTTAGCTTAAGATTTTATCAAGTTCCTGAATATATTTTCTTACATATTTTTTTCCTTTTACACAATTTTAAAACAAAGGCTAAAAAAACTCTGGAGCAGCACCCCCACTAATTTTAGCTCAGAGCCGCCACTGGTTGAGTGTTAAACATATTATCTGCAAAGATGCTGTAAAGCGGGTGATAAGTATAAGCGCTGGGGGTATTATATATGTGCGCAAAACGTGCACTTAAAGCTTGCAATTCTGGCTAAAGAGTAAAAAGTGAACCATGCCTTTCATGGTTCCGGCAGTGTGGAGAAAACAAAGAGATATCATCGGCTGATATTTATTCCTTGCTTCTTAATTGTAGGAATAGACTATAAAGAAGAAATGTACAGTAAGTTATCCTAATAATTCATCATCAATTTGTGTAATTTACTTATTTGTGCCAAAATCTCTAAATAAATACCTTTAAAATTTGCAGAAATCATGCAATGAATGTCAACCAGGTCATCCTTAAGAATCTCGAAAAAAAACTTCACAGAAGTCTCTTGAAATATTTTAGCTTAGTTACACAAAGATGACTAAATTATTTGATGAGAAACTTGAACCGGAAGACATCTAAAGTATAACTACTTGCTCCTAGATTTCAAGAGGGGAATTTGTCGGCAGAAGACCGTAAGGTTTTGAAATTAGGATGAATGCATTAAGAGAGCGTGCTCTCTCTCTCTCTCTTTCTCTCAGAACAAGGGTATATTTAGTAACAACACTCATGGCCTTATTAGTTCTCTCATTATACATCAAGATCCAAAGGAGGGAATATTATTTGTCCACTCAAAATAGAGCTGTACTTCATAATAGCAACATAATGTATTCCATTCTGTTCCCATTTCTCACGCCACGCATAAAAAGATGTTTTAGGAAAATATTAAAACATGTATTCACGTTAGTGACTATTCACAGCAATAATTGAATAAGTGCGTATATTTGATACTTGAACTACAATTGGGGTGATCCCCCTTTTTTATGTGAATAGAACAGCAACGTAAAAGGTGATCTTTATAAATGAAGATGTGAACTGCTTGATGTTTAATATAGCCAGAAAAAAAAAGTTCAACATAAACAGCTATTGGGTGAGAGAATAGGAGTTTTTACCTCTTTTACACCTCAGGATAATTTTAATCAAACATTTTGTGGAAGATATAATTGTATCTGGAAGGTGACGCGTTTAAATATATTCGCAGATGGTTCCCAGGCACCAGTAATACTAAAATAAAATGATTTTTGGGGGCTAGAACTAAAGTAGCTTATAGAAGATTTAGGGTGACCTGGCGGTCTAGGGGTAAGGTGTCAGACTTATGTGCTGGCGGCCGGGGTTCAATCTTCGGTCCCGGCACAGATTTATCTGATTACCAAACCCTTCCTTCACCTCTGACAAGACATATTGTGAATGTGGGGAATGCCAGGCCTCCACCGTGGTTCGGATTCCACGTTAAACTGTAGGTCCTCCATTTCATCTCACAATCACCCTACCATTACACATTATCGTAAGTGCGTATAACCCGAACGGGTAGTAATACGCGGCGCTAATAATAATAATAATAATATTTGTAAAGATTGGTAAATATTGTATATATTTTTACACAAGAAAAAATTTATTGATTTAATATACATTGGATATGAAGTAATTTACATTGGATATGGAGTTATTATGTATTAGGATTTTTAATTACATTGAAAAAAAAATCGGGTCTATATCTATTAAACATAAACGTCTGAGATAATGATCTTGTTACATTTCAAGTTGAAAATGTCTTTCTTCTTTCAGATTATTTGACTTGATTGGCTAAGACAGACCTTTACTACCCTAGTTCAAGGTTAATTTATTAGTAGTATTAAATATATAGTATAATTAATAATTTTAATTATATTGACACTCAATGGTTGCATTAATCAGCTATTCAACATTCTATTTTTTTTAACTTCTAGAAATATCCTATGCATAAACTTTTAAGGAGGGGGGGGGGCGGTTTTTAAAGCCCATGTCTGGTTCAATAAATACTCTTATTCCTACACCCATTAAACACAGTTATGTTATTTATTTATTTATTAACTTACTTGAATAAGTTTCCAGACGACTGACAAATTCTTTAGCAGCTCTAATGTTACTTGGTGTAACAGGTACGACGGATAACCTTGACAACTCTGGCTGTGTAATATTTGGTATTGTTTCTCCGTTGTAATAATAGTCAACTGCTGGAGGACTGTTATTTTCTGGATCCCAAACCTTTAACATCCATTAAAAGTGATAAATCAAACACACATTACAAACACAAGTCTGCATTTTATATATTATAATTATTATTATTATTATTATTATTATTATTAGCACCGCGTCTTACTACCCGCTCGGGTTATACGCACTTACGCCAATGTGCAATGGTAGGGTGATCGTGAGATGAAATTGGAGGACCTACAGCTTAACGTGGAATCCGAACCACGGTGGAGGCCTGGCATTCCTCACATTCACAAGATGTCTTGTCAGAGGTAAGGGAAGGGTTTGACAATTAGATAAAACTGTGCCGGGACTGAGGATTGAAACCCGGACCCCCAGCACAGAAGTTTTAATACCTTACCCCTAGACCACCAGGTCACCTGCATTTTATATAAAGTTAAAGATGTGTTAATTAGGTGATAAATATAGAATTACGAATATATACCTAAATATTTACCTGAACATTTGTAGAAAATATAATTATGCTGAAGAAATCTCCGGGTCTCAAATCACTCAGAATAGTAGTCATGGCTTCACGAAGCTGCTCAATCTTTTTACCAAACATAGAGCCACTAACATCCAGTACAAAGGTGACGTGTTTGTTGAGAGTTGGAAGGTTTGAAGGTGCAAAGAAGTGGACAAAGTAGCCTTCGTTTACCTGGAGGAATAAGTTTACATGTTAATAACATTGCAACAATATAATGTTTGTATCACACAAACCAGGGTGAAATAATATGAATACATGTCATTAGAGGTAAATGTAAACTTATTTGGTATTCACACAAACCTAGGTAGCTTTTAACTGACCAGTATTTGCTGTGGATGAGACTCTCTGTCAACGTCATAGCGCACCACCAGTTGACCTTTGACACCCTCGCTGTTCAGTTGTTTCTGTTCTTCTGGAGTAGGAGCCCATCGTATGATGGCGGAAGTGTCCGACAGTCGCTCGATCTTTGCCAGAGGATTATCTGCCAAATGCAAGGAAAACTATTATAATCTCTATAATGTTTATGTATTTCTCATCCATTCATATAGCAACAAATACTCGTATTAATAGTTTTATTCAAATTAAAAAACCCACACTGATAGGTGCATGATCAAAAAAACGCCCATCTTGGGGTTATTTTTCGGATTATAGGGTGGAGGTGGAGTAGTCCAATTAAAATCTGGTCTGGGGGGGTATAATTTTCTTTTTTCCTAAATGGTTTCCCATTATTCATACTATCATACGCTGAATGCCATAGTGGTGCAGACAAAGTTATTATAAAGTTTATAAGGGCCTGTGAATGCAAAATTTGGCTCGTAATCTAAATCAGCCAGCTATGTGACTACTGAGTAACGTTTCCGATATTCATGTTGTAAAATAAGGTAAGAGCCGAAAGGAATATATTGAACTAAAAGGCTAGTGAAAAAAATTTCACTTTATTTTTTTGTGGCATGTTTTGGCATATAAAGGTAAAGTTAATTTTATTTGTGTTTTCTTAAGATATGACCTGACTATTCAGGTAAGATTTCGAAATAAATTAAAGGGTATATAAGTTTATAGCTCTATATTTATTAATTATTTTTATAATATTCTCGCTAAGGGGAAATTTAAATTTGTAGCTAGAGTCAAACCTTGTGTGGCATTTCCCTGGTTGATATCGTTGCTTTCTTTGAGTGCAGGAACTTCCAGGGTTGTAATCTTGCTAGATTCGTTGATATAAACCTCTACAGAAAGATCTGGAACAATCTGAAAGGATAATTGTACACTATGCATAATCAAAACAAATTTCACAAACGCAGCATATTTGTGTCCAATTAGTATTTTATAGTAATAACATAATATCGATTATAAGAAATAACGTGTTCCTATGAACTGTAACGGGCTAACCAATTTAGCCCTGTACTGCCCAAAATTGCTGTGCTTAATCATTGGTCAATAACATATATACGGTACCTTAATATATAAATTCAAGTCTATTAATGTATAAATCTGCATGTGTTACATACCACGTCTCGGATACATCATGGAACAAGACCGGCGCCATCATAAGGTCTACCCTACCTCGCCGTTCTGAGAAATCTGCACTTTACCAGTCCGAGCATCGACAACAACCGAGTGCAGCCCGCGGCTTGTTCGTCGTTTGGAGCTTCGTTAGTTTGGGCCTACGTCATAGATCCCATGTAGAGGGATCTCTCTCCCCTCTCCCCTTCTTTCCTTCCCATGATTCTTTGCGTTCCACCACTATAAAGCTCCATGACTCGCTAGGTAAAGACGCGATTACCATTATTCATCACCAGCCCAGGATATTCGACGCTCTCCGACGTCCATACTTCAACTCTACTATAGGAGCCAGTGGCCACGACGATGACGCTGATGGACCGACCGGACCGACGAAAGTAATATGACGTCTTCATGATCTTTCAAATCTGTGGGGAGTAGGCGGCTCTATGGCCGGGTCCTAGTCTTCGGTTTTTTTTATAGATTGTCGAGAAGATTAGTTACTCTCATTATAAATATTCTATGTTGCTTAGGCTTGGCTTTTATGACTGGGTTTACTTGACAGGAAGTCATTTAGTATTTCACAATTTTCTTCTTGGTCCTTAAGACCAGCAGTTTAAATTGGGAGGATTCCCACGCCTTAGCCCGTATGATTATTTTGTAGTCAGTGAGGCAGTTAGTCGGAAAAAAGGCGGTTCCGGTTGTTCGGGTCTAAGTGAAAATACCTGGTTTGGTTTATTTAACTTGTGTTGTTCGCCTGTTTCGGTTTCAACTTGTGGGTCATTTCTGCCCGTCTGGCCTGGCTCGTGTTTTGTACCTTATTTAACTTGTGTTGTTCGACAGTATCGGTGCTCAACTTGTGGGTCATTTTTGCCCGTCTGGCATGGCTCGCATTACTCTCACTCAGACGTGTCTTTGCCCTAGTGAGAGCTGGGTGTCTCCCACCTTGTTGTTTACTACTCAGGTCATACCTTTAACGTTTCTGGCTTAGACCAATTGGTCGTGCGCCAGCCCTTGACAAAACAAGGCCTAGAACGCTTAATTGCGACTTAGCCTGTACTATTAAATTGTTGTATGTTTTTTCGGCCTACCCGTCTGTGTATGAAGCCGGACATATTGGAACTTTGATAACTTAACCTGTCTGATTAGTGGGTGCTTCACGCCAAGCTCTTGTTTAGAAAGTATCTGTTTTTTGTGTGTGTTTTTTAACAATCTGTGGGGCTATTTAACTTGGGCAAATCTAAGGACTGTTTCTGTATGTATCGGTTTGTGTTCTGAAGATGATATTGTACTTTCTCTGCCATTTGATTCATTAAACCAATTTGTTAAAATGCATGTATATAGTTTGCTTTCAAGTGTCTCCATTTATGTTTATTAACCTTGTCTTAGCAATCGCTGTCTCTGGTGTCAACTAGAGCAGCGGTTTAAACTAGATTATTTTTTGGAAAGCTTTGTATGGACGTGTTCAAATTTAATAAAAATCAATATTTTTGAAATAAGTTCTAAGAGAACTAATTTTTTGTCATCCATTTCGAATTAACTCGTAGATCATCTTTTGCAAAACGTTTTTTTTCAACCTAATTGTACAGTCAAATGTAATGCATTCGATTTTGTTTTACTTTAAGTCAAACAACATTATTTCACATGAACAGTATTGCTGAAACACCTCGTCCAGCTGACAAATTCTGCTCAGTGGCGGAGATCAGACCCCTGTAGGTTTGCTCATGCGGAGGTCGATAGTGAAAGTACCACTACATTGCAGGGGTTGAGAAACATATTTATTACTTGTACATTTTTGCTTAGTTATCGTAAATATCACATTTATCCATAATTACTTTTAGATTAAATGAGAGTACAGAATTTCTGTACAGCAAATTTTTTTTAATAAATCACATACTAAAGCTAAAAGTGATTATTGTATAACATCAATGACAGAAATCGTTCCCTTTGATTATTTATATGCATATGTAGATTGGATAGTTGGTGTTAGTACAATCGTAGGCGGCAAGTCTTGTCGCAAGCCACAGTGTAATCCAATTATAATATTAGCCTCTTCTGGCTACTCAAATTTAAGACCTCTGCTTGCAGTAAATATTGCCTAATGCTCATGACAGACAGGTAAACAAACTACTTATTTTATTAATATCGATACTTGTGCGTTCCATTTAATATAAAAACTCTCCTTGTTAAGTCTATGAACACAAATTTACTACTGTTTATAAAAATTTAATAAATACCGATGGTTTGTCAAAAAATACCCGAAATAAGATGGATCCATTTAGATTTACTGTTTGATAAGCCTCTCAGCCAAACAATCTCAAAATCTCCAGCTTTCATAATTTTGATTTGATTAAAAGATAATAAAAGTCAATGGTATAATATTGTTATGCCATAGCTTGTAGAGTTAATACACATGTTTATTTAATTTGAGTAAAGAAAATTTCTGCACGACGTCATAGAAGGAAAGGGTTTAGGCAAAGAGGAGCTTAGTAAGAAGGAGGATTCAAATATTGGATGACGAAGGAAAGAATAAAATTATTGGAGCTGAAGGAGAAGGCAGAGTACAGGGAACATAGGTGGTTTAAGTTCACTGATAAAAGAAATACACCTAGCAATAATAATAATAATAAGAGTATTTCATAAACAAGAGAATATTTATTACGTTGTGTTTAATTCTCGATCGGTTTATTGGACATATACATTCTATTAACAAAAAAAACATATAAATACTTTCAAGGCTTCATGACAATAGTATGACTATGTACAAAATGTGGTTTGTTTAGAAACTTTGGATAAGTTAGATAAAAAAAATTACGTTTTAATTTATCTGTGCTGGCCAGAGTCTATGCAAATAGCATGGGTATACACTGAAGGTTTAAGTACCGCATATATCAGATTGAAAATAAATCCCCAATGTATTTGTATTTACCTGTCCAGGGTTGATGTTAATAGCATGGTTGTAAACTGAAAGTTCTCTCTTCAGTAATTCCTCATATGTCAGATTGAATGTAACTTTCTTCTCTGATTCGATATTTACAGACACTGTAAGCCTGTTGGAGTTACGTGAGCTGAAAATACAGAACAAACCATCGATAGGAAAATAAAACCTTAGCCTTAAATAATGGCTAGTAATTTATTTTAAATTATACACAAACAAGATTAAGAAGATATCAGAGTCAATTTGTGAAGTTAAAATTTAGATACTTTTTAGTTAGAGTACGTTTGACAGGTTCGACATTATCAGAGACCTGAGCAAAGAAGTACAATATTTCCCCCAATGGTCAGTGACAGTAATTAAGTTTGACTTCCAAACGGAGTAATCCTCATCCAATTCCATTCAAGGTCATTTGACCATCAAAATGTTATCTCATCATTTTTACACTTGTATAATTATAAGCTATAAATATTGATATCATATTCTGAAAATTGAAAAATGACACCTGGACACGGGAATCGAACCCGTGTCCAGGTGTCATTTTTCAATTTTCATAATATGATATCTATGAGGGACTATCCCCACTAAAATGCATTAACAATAGTTTCGGCTATTTGTTTCATTATAAATATTGAGTCAATGATTTCAAATAATTAACTACAGTAAATATTTCAACTTTAAATCCAAAGAGATCTTAAAAACTGTAGTAGCGATAGGAACATTGTAATAGTTTTTAAATGATTCACTTAAGTGAAGTCTTCTGTTCACAGAACTATTATAATAGTCTCAGCCTAGTTATAAAGAAGAAGGCCTTTAGAGGAAGTGTAGTCGCATTTGTATAGATGAAAAGTGGGAACTATTGAGGATAAAACACCCTCGCTACATCTAGCCTGAATAGGGACCCCCACCCCCCATCACCAACACACCAGAACAGAAAAGACTGATGACGCTGGTGCGGGATTCCCCTTCTTTAGTCTCTGATGATTACGGTCCAGTACGATATATTTAATTACATATCTCGAGTTGACCTCACCTTTGCACGACGTGCGCAGCTGTTTGTCCCGAACTCACGGCGGCGTCGTATTCCTTTTTCGCTTCCTCTTTCTCCTTCACGTGAGCCCTGTACACATTGCCGTCAATTTCCCTGGAAATAGAAAATAAAACTTCAAACTTTTACGAACATCCTGTAGCATGTCACTCAAACCAAACGACATCTACAAACTGTAATCTTCACCAAATGCTAAAATAAGATAAAGGTATCCGAAGAAGAGAATTTAAACTGATATATTCTGCAATAATATAATTTGTGTTCTACTCATATTACGTGGATGTTCCCGGATACGATCAAAATGCTTTCACCAACTGTTCTGCAAATATGATGGGATAGAAGGCGTGGCAGTTTCAATGGACGTCTAACCCCTTGAACTCAACATTGAAGGAAGACCCGACTATTGCTGGTCCGATGCCGCGATTTACAAACACTACTCCCCTAGGGGAGTTCCTTGGCACCTCTTTCTCCACTGCTCC
>CABEEJ010006633.1:23295-38024 GCA_901482245.1 Timema douglasi | reverse complement strand
TACAACCAGGAATCGAGCTCGGGTTTATTAGTTTAGTAATCAGCTGAGGTCTCGACTGAGCTAAAGGTGTCGGAAGATAAGCTACAACCAGGAATCCAACAGATGCCTCAATGAGGAGAACCATTACACCTGGTGTCGTTGACAGAGAGCGTGGTGTAGTTTATTGCGAATACCCCCACACCACCCTCGGGATTAATCCTGCGGTGAACTCCCAATTACCGTCGTAATCTGGGCCGCAGCATGGCGTGACAAAACTAAATGACCCCCCCTCCACTCCTACCCCTCTCTACTAACCTTGTGACCTCCTTGAAGTGAGGGTATTACATGATGGTCCACAGGGAATTAAACAAGACTCAGGAACATTCGAATGTCGTTCCCCAAGAAAATGATAGCTATACTAGGGAGCACTGTATGAATAGTCCCAAGTGGAGGCCCGAACATTCTCTTGAGAAGCCATAACAGGAGTGGACAATGGTCGTGGCAGAGTGGAGAGCTGTCAAGTTTCTAAACACGAACCAGTTAAGTCCTGATATTGCTATTCCAACTTAGGAACTTATCCGGAGTGTTCACCGTAAGATGGTAAGGCATTGTGGAATTATTTTACTGATATATGGTTCTTCCCCCTCTTCCCCCCAAGTATGAATGCGTAGAGATATTCATTGCTATTTAATGTACCAGATATTTCAGAGAGACAGACATGAGACTCTCTCAAAGTTATAGCCTGTATTCCACTTCACACGGTTCATACTCTGCCTGCTAGTATAAGCACGCTATTAGCATTGTGGGAGCTAAGAACCTGTTCTCCACTTCACACGGTTCATACACTGCCGCCTAGTATAAGCACACTACCGGAATTGCGGGCCATTACTCGGTAATACCGACCTTTGCAGATACAAATCAGATCCTAGATTAAACCATGTGCCATTAGTTTAATTTAAGCCACGGACAAAGCTGTTTCTTGAGGTTTATTTGAACATTTTAACGGCAGGTTGAAGATGGGTAAAAGTCTTTCATGGCCACAAAGATAAGCTTAGCCTATTACGTACCTTTTTATTGATTTTAAACACGTGTTGTTAGATATTATACTAATAAACAATGGGTTTTGAAAATAATAATATAGTTCAGTGTATATAATAATGTTAGTAATAAGGGTAGCTAGCACAAAAGAATATCTAAATTCTGGATATAAATTATATTTAACTCAATTTCACTCATATCTCAACTTAATTTGCCCTTCCTGAAGATTAGTAAACATTAACCCCATTAGGATTCGAACAAAGACTTTTAGAGGTACTTAGAAAGCTTTTCATAACAAAACCTGGTCTAAAGACTAGGATTTCAACAGTTATGATTTAGGAAAACAGCTTCTTATTTATATGATTTATTTATTTTTGTAACTAATCAGAAAAATAAATAAAATTGATAAGTGTGCTACTAACTGTGTGATACGTCTTATTTTGTTATAAATTAATATCTTTCTTCACTTGATTGTATTAAATAAATGTTACTGTGCAACTCAGTCTTTCTCGCTTCTTTATCTAAATCATACAAATAGCCCGTAAGATATGTAAAATGAAATAATATACATTACTATATAAACATAAAGGAAAAAGAAAACATCACATTTTCCCTAAAAGCATACATGAAATAAACTCCACTGTTACACAAATCTAAGCATATTTATTTTTGTCCATGAATTTCAAACTTCCAATTTCACAAAACTATAGTGGCTTAAAAAGAAATTTGCCTATAGCTAGGAAAATATTTATTTTATAAAATATTGTTCGATAATAAGCTGTTTAGTTTTAATACGACTACACCTTTGCTATCATAAGTTATTTCATATCTCAAAGAGTTGTGAAGATATTATCTGTGGAGATATTATCAAAATTAGAAATGTCCACTTAAGTATAGTTACTCTCAGAATCATTTTCACGGAAAAATTAGAACCGTCATTTTGTTTTTAATGTTAAATAGCGGATTGATACGAATTTTAATCAAAATATTTAGAGCAGATTGTGGTCAAATAGATTTTTAGATACTCTTAATTTTAGGGCCAGATAGTTCCCAAAAACCTGTAAGGTACCTAGAGGAAAACTTAGATATAAAATTTTAGTCTGATCGGTAAAATTGTTTCGGCTCTAGTCCCAGTAACAAAGAGACAGACAGACAGTAATACAAAAACTAGTTTATAAGACCGGCTCCGGTGGCCGCGTGGTCTAACGCACTACTATCGTGTTGAACTAGACTGCTGAAGATGGGGAGATCGGGGTTCGATCACAATCGGGTGCACTGAGGGTAGTTTTCCTAAAGGGTTTTCCACTCTCCCTCCGCGCTAATACGGGTGCACTTAATCTATATTAGTCCTTCCTAATACGTTATCCATTAGTGTAATTAGTTAATAGGCGAATAACCTGAACAGGTGATTAAAAAAACCCAGATTTATCGGGTCCAGGAGATTATGAAACATCGATATAAATCAAAATCTTGAATAATATTTTTTTAATGATCATAATACTTCCTTTCTCCGAGGGGTTGCGAGAAAGTAAAGATAATTGGTCGACTTAAAAAGTCTCTCCTAGTTATGTTAATATACTTGAGTTGTCTTGTATTTCTCTCTGAGTAGTGAAGAGGAGAATGTTATTATCATCCAGTCTCTAACTCTCTCCCCCCCTCCCCCCTCCAACCAGTAAATCAACAGTCACGTGATATGACCGAGGCGTAGCTCGCCGCAGCAGTTGGCATTACTGCCCCTTCCCTGCTCTTGCACGCAACACACAACCAACCTGGACAATCTCAGAGCCTTTGGAGTTTGTCAAATGGGACATAAGTCATTATTAAAAGTTAATATTAATGATTGGCGTCTATTTATTTACTTGGAGACCTACATTTATTAAATGTTAAGACTTAGAAATATTGTTCAAACAATATATATAAATGAGTTGATTAATAAATTAGTTAAGATAGTTTATGTAATCAATTGAAATTAAAATTTAAATATATAATTAGGTTTAATTATGGTACAATTATATTGTCAAACTATGAACATTAAACATAAAATGTATAATTCATCATCGATTTAGTTATATATAAGGTGATGATATGTTTAAAATACATGAAAACACGTTAAAAGGCTGTTGTAAAACTTACAGAGTTAAATTGATTAAAGTTGACCATTATAAAATTTAATTTATAGGTTAACAAATATGAAACTAGTTTAAATGAAATAGAGAATGTAGTCTAATATTCTAAACCTTATCTGTTTGCTTGTCCCATCACTCCTTGTTCATTTCCAGTACTGGAAATATGCTGGAAAACTTTATTCCGACATGTTTCAACACTTATGGTGTCATAATCATGGGAAAAAAAGGTCGCTGTGAAAAACACTATGTGTTGCTAACCTATAAATTAAATTTAATACTTGTCAATTTTAATTCAAACTTTATTAAAAATTTATAAACATTGTTTCATTATAAATGGTATATTCTCAAGTCGTTGTATGACAATTCTCAATTATTTCATTATAACATATTTTGAGGATTTAACCTCTTAAATTTCATAATTTGACTTTTCATCTTACTTGAGCTTAAACATTGTTTTGTCCAATATACTTTGTTTAAGTTTTACAACAGCCTTTTAAAGTGTTTTCATGTATTTTAGAATTAAATTGATGATTAATTATTAATTCTATGTTAAATGTTCATAATTTGACAATATTTTTGTACCATAATTAAAGATAATTATACATTTCAATTGATTATATTAATTATATTAACTAATTTATTATTCAACTTTTTAAATATTTTTTGAACAATATTTCAAAGTCTTAACTTTTAATTTATATCCACTCCTTACTTTTAACTTGTTTAGAATATTTTCTAAAACGTTAACCTACATTTAACTAACCCAATTGGTTAAGGATGAGGAAGACATAAATTAGAACAAATAAACCTGCATTTGCGCGTAGAGAGGGTGTGAAACATGTTTATATGCACACTGTCAAGATTCAAACTCCAACCATCTCGTCCCCTAAAAATCAGACTAGATAAATTTGACGTTTATTCGACGTGTTCATCAGTGCAACTAAATATGTTGTTAATATTACACAGTTAAAATAACATAATAATAAAATTAATGCTACTTTCATGGTGATCATGATAATTTAATAACCACTTTAATTGGTGAGCACGTGGACTAAATGTCAGACTCAATTATTCTTGCTTTCCAGGGGTTCGAATCCCTGAGGGTAGTTTTTTAACTAAATGGTTTTCCACCCTCCATCCACTCAAATTCGGGTACATTTCCTCTACATTCCACCTTCCTCACTACTCCGTTAGGAAAGTTTATTTTTTTCAGGCCATACGGGTAGTAGGACGTGGAAGAAAAGAATTGCAGCCTGTAGCAGAAGGCGTCAGTTTTGTCTTGTCTGGTTTGCCAGTGACGAGGAAGTCGAGCCAGCTATATAGGAAAGAGGTTTTCTAAATGAGAATTTATATCGTAGTTTACCCATACTCTCTCCACACTCATGTGGGTTAGTTTAATATAAGTTACCCTCCCAATCTCAACTAATTAGGCTAAGTCAATAACACCCTTTATGCTCTTAAATAGTCCGTTATAGGGTGAATGAATACTGTGAGCGTTGTGAGATAAGTTTGTCACACTACTGCGACGAGATGGGTTTGTCACACAACTTCTGTGAGATTAGTTTGTCACACAAATGCAACGAGGGTGCTTCCCATTTGTCTACTTTACAACGTAACAAGAATTTATAATCATAGTTTTATTGGTTTCTCACTGTGGAGAGTGTTTATAAATTAACCAAGAAAATATTCTCATAAAATGTCAAAAATATTGAAATATCTATTAATTTTTGTATGTGTGTTGACTAAAATATCTATTCTTGTCTTAAACATTATATCAGATTTGTTTTATCTTTCTTTTAGTACAGTTAGAGGTTGCCATAATTGATTAACAGACAGATTCTGTTCATGATAGGTTTTTACCTGGATGACAGTTCAAAAATCATATGTCTCGGTTTTGGTTACAACACTTGTAAAAGATCACAGTTTTGTTATAGATGTTAAGTTTTTAATCATCATATGTTATATTTTACATTTAAAATAACGTAAACTTAAGTTTTATCACACTATTTGATAACTTTTAATAATTTCTCTCTACCCAATCCGAAACAATATTTTAAACATGATTAAAAGTACTTATTCTTCATTTTGGAATGTTATCTATAATGTGTAATATAGTGCGTACATTAATACCTTTTAATACAAGCATCGTATTTACTTGAAAAATAGAAAACAAAGTCACTATATATATGTGTGATAATTAATAAATTATTTTTTGATTATTTTATAGTATTTGGAAATATTTGACCGAATAAAATATTTGTATCCACTGCGTGGGTGCATCATTGTAAATAAATTGTTTCCTACTTCAATAAAATGGTTTAAATTCATCGGTCGCCATTTCGATACTATGGTAGTTTGACCTTTTGTGTAAGGGATGTAAATAACAACTTTTTTAAATGGAGTAAAATGATAAAGCTTTGTGCCTAGCCCCAATTAAACATATAAATAGTATTGGCCTGATTTACTGTAGTTAGCTATTACATTCATACACTACCATATGTTTTCATTACAGTTATCCAAAGTGACAGATGTCAGCTGTTTGCGTAGGGATACATTAGGAACTATTTCAAGTAACTTTTTGAGTTGTCTAGTAATTAAAATAAGGTCATGAATGTAATTTAGTCATACAGGTCAACAGACATGGGCAAGCTTATTGGAAAACCCACTTTTTTAAGTTTGGAGGCACATACAATGTTAAAAGCCATAGGTAAAAATATGTTCACAATTATAATAATTTCTCAATTGATAAGGTAATATAAACAAAAATATCTACCGTATTGATACATGTTTGTTAGTTAATGATAAGGAAAAGAATACTACACAATAAATTACGTACAAAATACAATAAAAAATGCTCGATGTCTGAGAATTGAATAAATTCAATGAATCTCCCGAGAGTTAAATCTGTGAAATGGAGGCAACACTTTAGATGTATTTAACACTTGGACCTCTTGAATGTTTCCTTGGGGGAAACTGATAATCTGACGGAAGAAAAGAAACAGAAGAGAAAAAATAAAAATAAAATAGCTGTGGAAAGAAACGTTCGGAATAAATAGAAAATGCAAAGGAGTAAATCTCCTGGTAGGAATAGAATCACCGGAACGGAAGAGGAATTGTTGAGCGTCACAGGTGTGAGAGAAGTGGGGTTACGGGGGGGATTCTTGTTAATTAAGAGGCTGGGGGGAAAAGGGGGGGCTAGGAGAACGTCTGACTTATTGTCAGCGTAGATTATACTCGAAGAAATTTCCTCGCATTTCACCAGAAGGGCGCGCTCACAGCATTAATCGCATGGAAGGATATTGTTTACGTTTGTGTGGAATAACTTTAAGTTCGAGTTGTTGGCTACAAAAGAAACTAGTTTACTCTGTTGATTGTTTTAATATGTAATAATTAGTTAATTAATAAAAACAAATGATTTAATTTATTTTAAAAATTCCCCTCTTTGCAGTACCAACTAAATTGTATTGTAGGTGTTTGTGTACACCAAGTACAATACAATATTGATAGGAAGAACCTTATTGACTGCTAGAAAATATGATATATTTATCGACCAATTTTCATAGTAAGAACCCTAACTGACAGCTGAAAAGTTAATAGATCTACAGTAGTCCCATGGCTTCTTTGGTGCTGAATGAAAGCTCACAGCTGACTTCTGACAGTCAACATTTAGGTATATACCTAAATTTTGACTGTCAGAAGTGACAGCTGCTAAACACATGTTTTTGCAGATCATATGGTTCAGCGTAGGGATACATAACTTGGTCTGGTAGCTTTTCAAAGCTGTGAGCTGTCAGTCAGCACCAAATAAGTCATAGGGCTTCTGTAGCTTCACGTATTCATATTTCAAGTAATGCAATCTGTAGCTGTCACTTTTGATAGATATTATCAATAACTATAAACTAATATTTTAGTAAAATTGTATCAATATTGACAGTAAAAATTCTCATATAATTTCTTCCCATCAAAATTCTACTATAGTATATTCATGTTAATTTTTTTGTGATGATTAACAATGATATGTATTTATAAGTATATTTATATATAGGGAAGTCTAAATAAAACTGACAAATTAAACATAAAAAATAATGTTGGTTTTAATGTATTTAGGGAGATCAGTAGCTAAAGATACGACAGAACAAAACACTTAAGAAATATTTAACTGTAGGTACAATATTAATTTTTTTCCGAAAAATCAAAATAACTACACTTATTAGTTTTGAGTTAATTTTGTTTACTAATTTATTTATTCTTTACGAGATTACTAGGTTATTTTATGATTTAATAAGAAATATTTGGTTTTCTCAGAGTTAACTTGGTTATCAATAATAAGTATTACATAAGAAACTATGAATTGTAGATGTGTTTGCTCATCGATTCTCGTTTGAAGGTATTGGGGTTTAAATCAAGACAGGGCGTACTGAGGGTAGTATTTTCCCTAAATGATTTACCAATTCAATAACCCTCCCTCCCTTTTCACACATTCCCTCTATATTCTACCTTCTTCATCCCTACCCCCTATTAATGTAATTACATGCAGTTAGGCCAGATGGGTGGTAGGAAATGTAAAGGTAGAAATGTTTGCTTATAATTATTTAATGAGTTCATATTATCTAATGGGCACGCACAATATAGAGCAAGGGTTAAAATAATAACGGTATATCCCCGATAGGTTCTTACCAAGATAGACTTATCTTCCTCCTACAGCAAACAATAGGTGGGTGAGGGGGGTAGGGGTAGGTGGATGTCAAGACAGATGGTCCATCAACAACCCCCTACACCCCCAGATGGGTTGGAGTCTGGGATGGTCGCGGCTGGTAATAAACCTTCACTCTGCTATGGAAATGGAAATGTAAGGGAGGAGGGGGGATGTGAAATGTTTTACCAGACGCCACTGAGAGAGAGAGCGAGAGACAGATAGACACAGAGAGAGAGAGAGAGGAGTTTGGCCCCCAGGATCCCAACGGTAGTGCTATAATGTCGTGGGGTTAAAACTGCACATGACACATTTATAAATAACCTTTTTTATTTAATTTCGTGCTATTACGGTCACAAAATATTAGCCATGGGGCCCACCATTTAAGAGAGAAGGGGTTAAAGGGAAACGAGAATTAAGGTCAGTTTTTGTATTTTATTTTTTATAGCAAAACTTTTTTTTATTTTGCCAAACATAACAACATATTGCTCCAGGAGTTATGTTTAGAAAATCTCAAAAGTATTCTTAAATAAGTGTAAAAAAAATGATGGAATTTTAAGATAATATTTTTAAATGAATATAGTTAAAAAAATTCCCCCATTCTCTTAAAAACTATTCTGAAACTGTTAATATTAAAATTGTTTAGAAAATAAAATTAAACGTATCTATTGAAGCAATATTGTATTTATTTTGTGCAAAATAAGTTTTTATATATAAAACTGCAAGACTCCTGACCTTGACTCACCCTTGACTCCATCCTACCTTAAGTACACACTCCTGCAGATTAGTACTCATTCCCACATGATTTGATAGCAAATGCCGCACACACACACACACGTACAACATTAAAGTGTTAATAAAGTAAACTTGATATATAACATTCCAATCTTTATCTATCGAAACCAATACAGTGCCTGTGCATCATAAATTAATAAAATAATCAAAACGTAGTGTGTGAAATTGGAGACAAGGATACAGTGCGGGCGTGACTGAGTTCTCTGAGGTTGTTTTAAACACATGATGGGTTTAAGTCCTTCCACCAACTAATTTCAAGTGCAGTTCCTTTTAATAACAGTTGTTTTAATTAAATAAGTTATAATCCAGACTAAGAGTAAAACTAGCAGCTATTAACTAACTAGATATAGTTTATTTTATCGCCCCACTATGTTTACTTGCAATTTTAGCAACTCTAGTTGCTAGGCTAGGCTAGGTTTTCTAGGACAGGCCTTCTTAAACTATTTACACTCACGCTCTCTCTTCGCCTGAGTAATCTTTACATGACCCCAGGTATATAGGTAAATAGAATAGGTATACAAATCAAACATTTACTGATAATAAATAATAAATAGATTGGTTTTAAAATAATTATTTGGTACGTATTAGTTTACCATTTATATTTTTACATAATTAACTAAATATTGGCTGAATATTTGATACTGAAGGTTGTAGAGCATCTTAAACGTTTTTCATATTTGATCGATATTTTAATTTTATAATCTTCAATGCTGAGAATGTCGCTTTACATAAATACGTTGTACAAAATGACATAAGTATGTTTAGGGCAATTTAATAAATTGCTGGAAATTCTGCCCTAATCCCCAGACAAAATTCATTTAACGCTTTTTTTAGGAAACTCAAGTTTTAAAACTGTGTCTATTGGTAATTCGGCAAATTCTTCTTGAGATTTTAATGGCAGATGACTGGCGGTTTTGATTTCAATTGAGTATGGTTTATGAACCCCACTTAGTTTTTTTAGACTAAACATTTGAAGGGAAGTATTTCTGAAATTGTGTCTCCAGACACTTCAAATGATCAATTAAATCTTACAATTAAATCTTTAGGAAGGTTATTTTCCGCTATAAAATCATCTTTAGTTGCAAACATTTCTAAATAATCATTCTCCGCCCTATTATTTCCATATGTTAACATTTTTAGTAAAACTTTCAATTTTATCTTTTAACATAAATATGTTACAATTTGTTACGTGCTCAGAACCGAGGCTGCAGTGAAGTCGCGCGGTGCTACATCTCGGATTCATTACGCGTTTTATTTTGAATTAATTTTTGGCCGTTGCGCGTTCAGAAACCTTTTACTGTCGTCAAATTTTTTTTTGCCACAACATTCAGTTACGCGACCCACAGTTTAAAAAAAAACTGTTAGAGGGAACAATATCATGGTATGACGTACGATGCGTAAAATGAGTTGTTAATGGTTCTACTTGGGAGAAAGCTGAAAAGCGTTGCAGATGTTTAGAAATAACGGATTATTTATGAAGTGGTTCGATATATTAATATTGCCTACACCAAAATATAGACGAAAGTTTTTACCATTAAAAACATAATTAGGTCCAAGGTGTTTAAAAAAGCTGTGACAATTTACATAAAACCCTATAAACCAATCCCACATTATCTTAAAATGATCTGACAAGACTTTGATACAAAAAGGATATATTTAGGTTTATAAACTTTTTATTTTATTTCAGAAGTGCAAATTTTTGCTTAAGCGCATCGTTTAGTTAAAAACAACAACTCTAAACTTAAAATTTAAATTTATAAACTTATCAGAAAATGGTTGATAATCTTCGCCTACATTTAGTTGAAAACGGTATTAAAACATATCAAACAACTTCTTAAACAATTCTGGGTTTCTAAACGTCTCCAACGCATCTATGCTCTATTATTCTGCATCCTTAAGAGTTGCTCTCCATGACTCACGAGTGTTCTTTGAAGAGTCCCAATTTGGAGGTTGTCAGCGTGTTAGGGGAGCTGTAGAAGTTGTGTCACGAGGAACAGTGTCAGTTCATTGGGAAACGAGGGGTGCAGTTTCTGGATAGATCTCGATACTCTCTGTGGTCTGAGAGCGCTCGGCAGAGGTATATCTGTTATTGGATACAGCGCTGCTTCAATTGTTTGCCAGCCCGTTTTCCTCTAGGCCAGAGTTATACATGGTTAAGTAGATAATTCTCAACGAGTGACCTGAGTTGAGTGTTTGGAGTAGATGGTACTCGATGGAAAGAGTAGATGGGGCTAACACTACCCAATAAAATGTGAGTGCACGCTTCGGTGGTCGAATGGTCCAAGGCGTCACCTTCACAATAGACTGGACTGCCAACGACCGGGATATCGGGGTTGCAAAATAGGTCGAGTGTTCTGATGTAGATTTTTTTCTTTTTCCACGTAAATGCTAGTACATTTTCTCTAAATTCAAACTTCCTTATCCTTAACATACTAGCGTAATTAGTAGATATGCGTTTTACTTGCATAAGTAGTGAGACACTTACTATTTCTTTTTTTATTATTAAATATAATATTCCTTCTGCTTTCAATCCTCGGTTCGGTTATCGAATCGTGTACGTAAATAGTCAGTAGTGTAAGATATCGGTGTATATAGTATATTATTATGAGAAATCAGTAGTACCAAGTGTAAGATTGTGAAACTGTGCAGTGTGAGAACAATCTGAGACTTGTGTAGCTTATGAACTAATCTTAGGATCACGGCCGTCGCATCAGCAACTTGCTTAACGCAGCAGAAATTAAAAGCTTCTCAATTCCGCTGTGTCTGGGGTTGAGATGGAACTGAGTGCAGGAAATGGTAGGGGTGAGGGAGGGGTTTCTCCACGGGGGGCTCACCAGAGGGTGGTGGTGCTTTAGGGGGGAGGTACGCTGTATAAATCCAACGACAAAATATCATATACATGAATATCATATTAATAAATTTACATTTTCCCTTACTTTTTTTAACCTGGTTGAATTGAAAAATATTATGACAAAGTATGCTGTTAAAATGCCCTTATTTTAGTACTTGCTATAAAATGAATCAGTCTAGAATTTTGCGATAAAATTATTATGAAGTAAAATTTATTTTTATACCACATCTTAGTACACGTTCAAGTCATATTCATAATACGGTCAGTTTAGAGAAATGCCTCCATATTCTTCTATCACTACACCATTCTTCCTCCTTTATTTATTCCATTCTTCTCCTCTCAATCACACACTTGCTGTTTGGGCTATATATATTAATTACATTATCATAGGAAAGAGGAGGTAATGATTTTAAAGGAAATAAAAGAAAATATACCTGCATTTGCATGAAAGGAGTGTGGGAATCCACTACATGAACAATACCATGAAAGATAAATACTGATACATGAAAATGTATCTGTGCTAGGTACTCACGAAAGCAACTGTATGAATGCATCTGTATCCATATAGGTACTCACGCAAGTAACTGTATCCATGCTTACACAAGCAACTGTATTCATGCTAGATATTCACGCAAGCCACTGTATCCATGCTAAGTACTTACGCAAGAAACTGTGTCCATTCTAGATACTCACGCAAGCGATTGTGTCCATTATAGATACTCACGCAAAAAACTGTGTCAATGCTAGTGTAACATGTATCATATATTACAAGAATACAAAACTGCACTCAAATGTAACACTCACCTTGGTCACCCATGAGAAGACACGCACACACGTTTTAACTACACCTATATGTCAATCACTCACGATCCAGCATTAGATTTATGAGGAGCATGATTTATCACACTGCTGAAGTGACGTCACGCCCAAGAATAGAGTGTAAGGACGTAGGCTAATCTACCAGGGTCCACCGCCTTGGATAATGTTCTACAAGAACCTTCCAGTCAAACCACTAATTACGCCATGATTTACCTCCCCCCTAACCTGTCCACTACCCTCCTTCACATCCTTTGGTTTGGTCTTTGTGAGCACGTGACCATAATCTTGACTATATATTGCCATGTTTTATATATGTCAGTACTCATAATATCACTGATTTCAGTGAGGTAAGCAACACTATCTGTAGCAGATGTAGTCTGCGTATTTTTCTAACTTATCTCTCGACTTAAATAATTTATCTTTTTCAAAATTACCCTTTTGGTGTTTAATTGTTAAGCTGTCTTAAATTTTGGCTTTGAGCTTAAATTATTTTATTGAAACTTAAATATGAGGCTATTGTGGAGTAGATTCATTTTTATTTAAATCAATTGCGGATAAAAGTATCACTGAAACTTATATTTAGTTAATGTTGACTTTTTCACCGCCTGGCGGCTTATACTTGTTAAGTGGACTCTTTCCATATTTCTTGTTTGTGTCATTTCGTCCAGATGGCGTTGCTTAGCTACAATTACTTTCCTTATAAATTTGTTTTCAGGCCACTAGAGTTCGCTAGCGTATTGTTTGTTAATGCGCGACGAGATGGCCAGGCTTATTGAACGATTATTTGTTATTGTTCCCTTTAGGGGGTGAGGGGAGCGGGTGGTCACTTTAAACTCTTTAAATGTGATGCTTTCCAAATTTAATTATATAGAAAGATTAGGGCCCGTATATAATCTTTCTGTTGTCAAGTAATTATAAATACCTAGAATTTTTTCACCCGCCACTAGATGACAGTATTTTGCCTTATTTAATAATTTCATTCCAAAGTTAACTCATTTTTGCTTACTGTGACTTAACTATTTGGTGACGCACTTAGACGGACTTCAGAATTTACCGTATACTGTAACTTTTTCTTAGCTAATGTTTTTTGTAAATTAATGAGTATAAATATAAACCCTATCGCTGACATAAGGTATATTCCTATAATTTACTCTGATCTCTACTTGAACTTTGTACTTAATTATTGTTCTCTTTATATCTTATTGTCATAAGTTTATTATTTCTTTTGGAGAGATTTAGGGCTGGGGTACACTAGAGAATATTAAAAGAAATTGTATCCATGCTAAGTACTCACGCAAGCAACTCTATCCATGCTAGGTACTCACGCAAGCAACAGTATTCGTGCTAAGTACTCACAAAAGCAACTGTATTCATGCTAGGTACTAACGCAAGAGATTGTATCCATGATAGGTACTAACGCAAACAACTGTATCTATTCTAGGTACTCACACAACCAACTTGATCTACGCTAGTTGGTCACGCAAATAACTGTATCCGTGCTAGGTGCTCACGCAAGCAACTGTATCCATGTTAAGTACTCACGCACGCAACTGTATCCGTGCTAGGTGCTCACTCACGTAACTGTATCTATGCTAGGTACTCACTCAAGCAACCGTATCCGTGCTAGGTGCTCACTCTCGCAACTGTATCTATGCTAGGTACTCACTCAAGCAACTGTATCTATGCTAAATACTCACGCAAGCAACTGTATCCGTTACGGTGCAGATTGAAGCCCTCCGTACAGTCGCATTCGAACATCCCATCATGAAGTTCATAGCACAGCTGCTCGCAAGGACTTCCGTGCCCGCAACGACCTGAAACCACATCCAACATCCGTTGTCACGATTGCTGTGATCAATTGGGGGGGCGTTACAGAAATAAGTAGCAGCTCTACGCACCTCTAGTTCCTAGCTTTAAACCTGTGAGCAGGTAATAACTCTATGTACCTTTAGTTCTTAGGCCCCAACAAGCCTTGTAAGTAGGTAATATCTCTACGCGCCTTTAGTTCCTAAGAAACCGACAAGCCTTGTAAGTAGGTAATAGCTCTACGTGCTACTAGTTCCTAAGAACCCAACAAGCCTTGTAAGTAGGTAATATCTCTACGCGCTACTAGTTCCTAAGAACCCAACAAGCCTTGTAAGTAGGTAATAGCTCTACGCGCTACTAGTTCCTAAGAACCCAACAAGCCTTGTAAGTAGGTAATATCTCTACGCACCTCTGGTTCCTAAGACTCCAACAAGTCTTGTGATCAGATTATAAATCAACGCACCTTTAGTTCTTAGGCCCCAACAAGCCTTGTAAGTAGGTAATAGCTCTACGCGCTACTAGTTCCTAAGAACCCAACAAGCCTTGTAAGTAGGTAATATCTCTACGCGCTACTAGTTCCTAAGAACCCAACAAGCCTTGTAAGTAGGTAATATCTCTACGC
>CABEEJ010006633.1:9342-23184 GCA_901482245.1 Timema douglasi | reverse complement strand
CCCCCCCTCCCGGCAACCCTGGTAGCACGTAGTCGCAGCTTATTGACATTCCAACCACGTGGTGGCGATGTCGAAAAGCAGGCACGTGTTGTAATGGAACACCAGGTTTATGGGGTGGTGGCTGGGGGGACATGTGACAACCGATTATAGAAGGAGACAGATTGCCCCACCAAGCGAGAAAACAAATAGGGGCAGTCTAACGCCGGTTCTATTCTCACCCTTCTCTAACACTTATATTCCACAATAGAGGGATAAAATAATAGATAATAGTCCATCCCTTTTTATTTTGTTATCACCGCACCTTACTACCCGTTCGGCTTATACGTCTTTGTTTTAATCACTCTAATGTGTTAGGGATCAGGGAGGTTGAATTTAGAGGAATTGTACACGCATTTGCTTGGAGGGAGAGTGGGAAACCATTTAGGGAAAACCGCGTTCAGTGCACCAGACTGAGATCGAAGCCCGATCTTCCCGTCATCGGCAGCTATTGCAAGAATGACGCCTTAGAGCATGCGGTCACAGAAGTGAGTTATACCTTTATTAATTTAGGCGTAAGAACGTCTGCCCACTTAACTAAAAGTCTTGGGTTTAAACATCGAAAACTGGTGAATCGGGTTTGATATTTTTCGCAAAATGGTAGAATAACGGTAAGGGTTCAACTATTTTGAAAATTACTATATATTTTAGCACCACGTCTTACTTCCTATTCGGGTTATACGCTTAAGTACCAATTACGCTAATGGGTTAGGAATTGAGAAGGTTGGATTTAGAGGAAGTGAAACCGCATTTGGGTGTAGAGAGAGAGTGGAAAACCATTTAGGGAAAACCCCCCTCAGTACACCCAACTGAGACTCGAACCTCAATCTCCCTCGCCTAGGCAGTCTAGCTCAACACGAAACTAGTGCGTTAACTAACTAGGTCACCAATTTTGAAAATTGGATCTGAATTATATCTCCTGTATATAAGATGATTGATAAATGGGGGAGTCATTAGTAGTTCGTTTACACTTTCACAATCTAGGGGCCTGTATCCGTTTCCAAATACATTTTTATCTATGTTCTAAGCCAGGGAACAAGGAACCTGCGGCCTTGAAATGTGTATAGGTAAGTATTGGGTAGATATTATTTAGCTCCTGCAGTGTGTTTTGAAGCAGTTTAGGTAGCAAGTATTATAAAGCCGATGTGCATGTCATGCATCACTTCAATCATCTTTGCACGCTCGAACCTTCTTGGAACCATGCAAAGCATCGAGAACGTCGACGAAGCACACAAAGTGCACGCGGTGAAATCAGACAAAGAGATTCAGCTAACCCCATCTCTGTGAGAGCTTCACCACGCTTTCATATACGTTTGTTAGCTTCGACACATTTCTCCAGAATTTTCTGGAAGTTTCTATTGCATATTAAAACCTATTTGTTTCTTCTCATCTTCATTCAGTTGCAGTTTAGTCAGTATTTGGTCGAGAGTAGAGATAAATTTAGTCGCAATGCAGTGTTATTTATTTATGCTTGTGGTGTGTGCTTTTTAATTATTTGTTTTGTCAACCATTACTTTAATATAACTTATCGAAGCTTTACTCTTGAGAACGAAACACCTGACTGTTGCAGGTTTTTTGGAGCACCTACGTAGGGATTCAGAAAATATTATCGATTTCCTTTCAATGGTTGGCTGAAATCAAGATCCTTAAAAAATCTCTCAAAACCTTTGTTACAATACCTCCAGTGGCCAGCGATAAAGTACAAGCGTTAAAAAAAATCAAATTTTAAGCGGAATCATTGAAAAATCGGAATAGTGACAGATTCCCAATAGTAAAAGAATATAATATAGAGGAGAGCTATACTCCGACATATATGGAGATATCTTAAATGGGTTTCACGTTTGACTGCTATGTTTGCTTGATAGTTCCAACTGTTACTAACCGGAATTATTCCACGAAAAAAATATAAAAAATAAGCTTTTGGGGTGCAAGCTCATATTCTGATACATCGGGAAAAAAACTGTCTGACATCGCAGCAGTATGAGTGCAAGATTGATTTGACATTAGAGTCTGCGATAAAAGAGAATTTTGCAACCAAAACGTCACCATCAGAATTTTGGTGCCAGTTAAGAGACCAATTAAAAGTTTTGTCATATTAAGCTAAAAATCATCCTTCTGCCCTTCGCCACAGCTTACTGATATGAATCAGGATTCTCTGCTTGTGTGGCTATTAAGATAAAATACAGATTTCAAATCAACGCAGGGCCAGATATTCCATTGAAACTGTCCAAAATTCAACCAGATATAGCCACATTTTGCAAATCAAAAGTCTCGTTCATTAGAATCTAAGTTCGCGGTCTATATTTTATTGATCTTTTTTTGATGCCAAGTGATATTTTTTGCAGATGTTAAAATAGTTTTAAATACTATATCTATGTGGGTAACCTATTGTGGATTTACTATATCTACTTTTAATTTGTTATCAAATGTTTTGCCTTGCTTAATGTTTTTGTGTGTTATTTTTCATTTATATAGTTTGATAACATTTCTAATGAAATAAAACTTGATGTTTAATATTCTCAAATGCTTAAAAATTCGTTTCCATCGTGAATACTGCTGTAATAGTTTAGAACCTATGTTAGTGCTAGGTGAAATTATCGTCACTCTAATGCCAAAGACACGTATAAGCAAAATTAATGTTTTGGGAAAAAGATATTTAAAGTCCCAATTTTCAATGAATTTCAATTGGAAAAATCAAGCTTGGACTCAAATTTAAGCTATTTAGAACTCTAAAAATAAATCGTACTTTTGCAATACGATAAAATATTGACTAACAACTTTAAAAATGCATTTGGGTAGAGAAACAGCAAAAAATGCTTTTGATATCAGGGCAACGATAGTGCTCCATGACATATTTCTCTCCTGAAAAGTGCTCAGAGATTCTAAAAGTTTGTAAATCGCTTCTCTAAGTCATCCACTCTCGCAATAGAACAGATCACCGGGGATATCAAGGTTGTTGGGCCTCACTGTTCGACCCTTGCGTCTCTTCTTCGCACATGCATAAAACACGCTAACCATTCTCTTTAGTGCCTGGCCCGCTCCACACTTCCTGTTCTCTGAGCCATTCATAACGGGTCAATGAAAACTCCTCTTGATATCGGGTCACTTGGCGGCCACTGTCTCTAACGTTCTCACGAGCCTATGAGAAGCTCCCTTTCCTCCCATTAGACAAGGCCAGGCAGCACTGGAGGGTATATAATACGGTTATTCCTAGCCCAGGTCAGTCAGTGATTGGCTACCCAACCTGAGTGTGCCACCTTTCCAAAGGAGCAAAAATAAATTGTTAAAAGTCAGATGGAGCAATATTGTCTAGTATCTTCTCACTCCTTTACCCCCCGACCCCAACTCACATTGCCGGGACCGTGATCCTATCTCCCAACACGGCTCACTTTTCCGGGAACATCACCCTACCACGACTCACATTACCAGGACATCCTTCCGTCCCCACTGCAACTCACGTTGCCAGGACAGCTTCATCTCCCACTGCAACTCACATTACTAGGACATCCTTCTGTCCCACCGTGACTCACGTTACTGGGATATCCTTCTGTCCCACCACGACTAACGTTGCCGGGACATCCTTCTGTACCACCATGACTCATGTCATCAGGACATCCTTCTGTCCCACCTTGACTCACGTTACTGGGATATCCTTCTGTCCTACCACAACTCACATTACCAGGACATCCTTCTGTCCCCACTGCAACTCACGTTGCCAGGACAGCTTCATGTCCCACTGCAACTCACATTTACTAGGACATCCTTCTGTCCCACCGTGACTCACGTTACTGGGATATCCTTCTGTCCCACCACGACTAACGTTGCCGGGACATCCTTTTGTACCACCTTGACTCACGTTACCGGGACATCTTTCTGTCCCACCACGACTAACGTTGCCAGGACACTCTCACTGACATTTTACCTACCCCTACCCACACGTGTCTGAACACTACGTCGCTCAGAGACGACACTTCGTCGAGATATCAACCAGTTATCCCCGAAGGCGCAAACGAGGGATAAAAAGGTTACAATCAAGGTCAAGACACCAACTTTCACAATAGAACGTATCCTTGGTGATATCAAGGCTACAATCAAAGTCAAGTCACCAACTTTCGCAATAGAACGGATCACTGGTGGTATCAGAAATTTCAAACCCAGCAGGGTGTGCCGAGGTAGGATTTTCCTAGATGGTTTGTCACTATTCCTAAACACAAATGAAGTTGCATTTACCTTTATAAGCTACCTTCCTACTTCCTAGCCCCAAAGGTGTAAGGTATGCAGATAATCCCCGAAGGTGTACAGTCCAATTTTCACAAGAAGAGCTCTTTAAAGAATACATTAGTTTAGTAGTAAAAATTGAAAACATTACAGTAGACCCTATGTTGTTATTTTATATGTATGGGTAATAACTATCAAAATTGATGGCTATATATCACATGACATGGCGTATGAATACGTTAAAGTATATCAAGTAGCTTTTCTTGCCGTCTGATCTTTCTATGAAAATTATTGGACTGCAATAAGACGCGGTGAACCAAAATAAATCAAATGTAAATGAATGAACTAATTTGACCTCAAATTCACTCACTCTCATGGGTTAGGATGAACGGGGGTGAGGAAGGGTGGAGGAAAGGTAAGGGGAACATATGAAAGGCCCTTTTATGATCGATAAGGTGAGAATTATTTATACTGTGTGCAGCGAATAGAGCCACCCATGCATGGAGGGGTGGCTGTAGCGATTGAGGGGAGGGGGCGGTATATTGGTTCATTAATATCGGGGGAGGAAAGGGCACAGTACAATCACCGTATTACAAGTAACCGTCCGACCATCCGCCTCACCCTGGTCAGCGGATAAAACAGCCCTCATCAAACACCACGCTGGATTTTATGCGTGTAGGGAGGTAAGTGGTGGGGGGAGGGATGGATGTTGCGTTTGAAACGTCGGATGTATTTACATGACCCCTGAACTCAGATATTTATGTTTTCACATTGAGAGTCACTGAAAACGGACTTTATAAAATATTCACAAGATTCAGGCATGAATTGGTCATGCTTCCAATTTTAAAACATGGCAGATTAAAACTTTCATTTGAAAAAGTAGTTTAGTAGAGGAGCCCAGCCCTTAGTCACATTTTTTTTTTTTACAGTTCAATTCTTTTTTATGTTTTGGTAGTCGATAAAAAAAAACCAGATCCAAATCAATTATAAATTGGTGAAATTTGAATTCCCTCCTCCAATTATTGACGTAAAAGATCTTGGTTTGAGTCCAGATAATGAATATTATATAAGAATACAATTTTGGTGAAGAGATTTGTCATACCACACGTATCATGATTTGGATGCTTGGTATTGGCTAAGTAGTCCTAGTTTGGATTTAATTTATATTTTACATTCTTAAATAACAATGTTATATATATTTAACATATTATGAGGACATGTTCACAAACGTGAATTGGATATGTATTAACCAATAAAATGAAACCCTCATTGAATAACTAAAGGTATAATCAATAAATAAATAATGGAAAATCAAATATTTACAAACCACGCGGAGCGTCGCACTTTGTCGTACCTTGACCAACGCATTGGATTACACGTTCCTAGGGATGGAAAAAAAGTATCAATACTTTACTAATATCGATCTTTTACTTTCGATACTAGTATTGTAATCAATACTTTTTTATGATAATTTTACTGATATTACTACTCACACCCCGGTATCGAAAGAAACAACTTTTTTGTTATCTTCACTAATGTTGGGACTAAACGTTTACAAGGGTGGACTGTGTAGGAAGAACAAATGATGGTATTTATCAAATTTAACTCATTTTCTTGATGCACAAGAAAGACGAAGCAACAATATTTTTTTAGCTTATTATAATTTATAGCTGTTATTTCATCTTTGTTTATCAATACAGTGGCCTGAACGGTTGACGGGACGAGTGGAAACCAGTCTACTACCCCTTCTTTTATCGATGAGCACGGTCATCACAAACTAAAGAAAATAAGCTTTTAGATAATTCGATGAACTCACAAAGTGCTTCAAGCAGGAAATAGCGTTCATTATTCTATTGTTTGTAAATATGTGAGACGGAAAATTATCCCTATTTTTTTCCGGAAAATTTTCCAAAATGAAAAATTTCTAATTACTATTTCTGTAAGGTAATTTCAACTGATTTAATGGAACTATAATGTAATCTAGTTATAGATATCCCAAATGGCAACGTTTATACTTAAGATTAATATCTCCTAAGGGCGTTAACTAGCGTTGCCAGGTGTCCCGTTTTTCGTGGAACGTCCCGATTCCCAGGGACACGTTGACACGTCCCGATTTACCCATGATCGGGACACAAAATGTCCCAATTTTGGCTGATCCAGACTTTGGTCCCAAAATATATAAGCTCCGTGCGCGCACGGTTATGTTTCATCGCATCATTCGACGCATTCAATATAAGTACCACACATACATAAGTGGAGGCAGAGGTATACCACGAAAAGCTCGATAGAGATATCTCGTTGTCTCTTTCTATTCAGCTGTTGCCACGCCGACTGTCTCTTATCTCTACCACGGTTCAGTTTAGTCACAGAAAGAATGAAATAAACACGTAAGTCTTGTTCTTGTGTGCAAAGTTATCGATAAATAGCAAGAAACTTACGACTTGAAGGTAAGTTTGTATACTATGTTATTTGTTTCAGTGGTTCCATTGTTGTTCTCAATAATTACGTAGACATTATGTTATATTATAATTTTCTTTTAACTTGTACCTTGGTATTTGAGGCTGCGTTTTGGTTATATGGATGTGCTTCTTTAGAGATTGAATAGATGATGATGTTTTATCACGCTTTTATTTAACTTGCAAGTTTACTATTATTTAATAAATAATATATACCTACATATGTGGGTATTGATATTCGGGTTCAAAAGGGCACCACATTATTTCTATAGACACTGGGCCAAAGTTGTATACTGTGTATCAAAACAATTAAAAATAAATATATTGTATGAAATTAGCTTCCACTTTTTCTGCTTTTGTTCGTACGTTATCGATTTTTTTGTTTGTTAGGCTTTATTTATACAACTTTGGACCAAAGTTGTTTGTAAACTTTGTAAATTGAGCTTAAATATAGTTTTTTAGGTTCCTTCAGAATAAATTTTCGTGAAGGGTTTAATATAAATGATATAAGTATAAATTTCTATTCGCTTATGTGGGTATATAGTTATAAGATTTTATTTCTTTTCAGCATGGAATCATCAGATAAAAATGAGTGGTTAATAATTCAATTCTGACACATTAAACAAGGATTATTCGATTTCTGTTACTCCAAATAAGAAAAAAGACGAATCTACTGTTTTCTGGAAGTTTGGACAGCAAAGATTTTGTTTATCGAATCTGTTTCAAATAATAAATATAAAGCACATTGCAAATTGTGCCTAAAAAATTTCAGCGTATCTCATGGTGGCAAAAATGACATCGAAAAGCACAAAAATTGCAAAGAGCATCAGAAAAAAGAAAGTAGTTCCCGTATGACAACATGTCTTAGAGCATATTTAAATATCGATCAAATGAGCACCCAAGAAGAAAAAGTTGTAGCTGCTGAAGTAACTAAAACTTACCATTCCGTCAAGCACAGTTTATCATTTAATTTTCTCGACTGTGAAGCTAAACTTGATGGTATTTTTTAGAGTAATTCAAAAGTTGCTGAGAAACTAAGACTCGGAAGAACAAAGGCCAGTGCAATTGTGCATAATGTTTTAGGTCCAGCGTCTACTCAAGAGGCCATTGAAGTCCTACGAAATGGTACGTTTTATAATATGGCTACGAATGCTTCTAATAACGTTGCAACAAAAATGTTTCCGTAGCTGGTGAGATTCTATAGTCCAACCACAAATTTGAAGACATGTATGCTTGATTTTTATGAAGACGCAAACTAAACTGCATTGGCCATCTATAATATTTAGTAGCACGACTGAAGGGGCGCAATATTGATACTAAATTTCTTACCAGTTTATGTTCTGACAATGCAAATGTGAATTTTGTCCACCACAATTCAGTTTTTCAGTTGCTGCACAGAGATAATAACATTATCCTAGTTGGATGTCCTGCACATATTGTGGACGATAGTGTAAAATATGCTTTAGGCTTATGTAAATTTGATTCGGAGAACTTTATTGTGAATCTGCATAGTCATTTCTCATACGATGCAAAAAGAGAACAAGCTTTAAAAGATGTTTATGAAATTCATGAATCTGAATTTTCTCCAGTCTTACGACACGTAAAAACGCGATGGCTATAACTCCTCACATCTGTAGAACGTGCCTTGAAATCGTGCAATATATTAAAGGATTACTTTATAACTATGGGTGAAAACGAGTGTCCATCTGCACTCCGGAACTTCTTTAATAGTAGCGAAACAGAACCTTACCCTGATTTTTTTTTATCAAAACGCATTAAAAATCTTAAATGATGCTGTAATGAGCCTAGAAAATGAATCATTGCTCTGTTTTGAAGCTTGTGAAATAATCGTCAAGCTTCATGTGCGGCAATTTAATTAAAAAGTTGTCCTTTTAAATTTCCTCAATGATAAAAACAGCCTGTTGTGATTGGTACAAAAAGGTTCTAAAATATATAGATAATGGTACAAGCTCAATGAAAACAAATTGAATTTGTTTAAGCCACTATCTCTACAAGACGATAGTTTAACTTACGCATCTATAGTCAATATAATCGAAAGATTAAATATTGACATGTTTTTTGAAATGGAAGCGCTTTATGAGGAAATCTCTAACGTCAAAGAAATAGTGAAGGAAGCTGTGAAGAACAAAGACTTAACACCCGTACAGAAATGGCACAATTTAGTTGGAAATAAAGGACTTCTCAATCTGCAAAAAATGCTTTCATGCATCCATACCAGTTTCAAATGCTGCAACAAAAAAGATTTTTTCTCAAGCAAATATTGTTTGGTCCGACAGACGAAACCGATTAGATCTTGTCCATGTAAAAGCAGAGATACAAATAAAGACCAACTTCAAATTGCCATGTAGTGAATTTTATAACTACGCAATTAAAAATAAAACACTTCTAAAAACAGTGAAATCTAACAAAAAATATATTTTCAATAAAAAGTAATTATTTAATAATAAAACTAAATAATTAGTTTTAAGTTTTTTGTTGATTATTTAGATTTTATGTGAAATGATGTGATCTCTTGCAACCTAATAATAAAAAGTATGATTATAAAAATGTTGATTTTAAAAACATAGTTTTTTTTAGTTCTTCCGAATTGAAAACCAATATCCCGATTTTTTTTACTCTCCGTCCCGAAATTTAGTATACCGGACCTGGCAACACTAGCGTTAACACCAGAAGCATCATCAAACGAGCTTCTGTGGCCGCACGGTCTAAAGCACTACTCTCGCAAAATACTAGACTGCCGATGAAAGGGAGATCGGTGTTCGGTACCAGTCGGTTGCACTGAGAGCGGTTATTCCTAAACAGTTTTTCACTCTCATGGGCGCAATTTCTCTCAAATCAACCTTCCTCTAAATTCAACCTTCCTCATCCCTAACGCATTAGATTAATTATTAAATTGGCATGCAACCTGAATGGGTAGTAAGACGCGGTGCTAAAAAAAATAAGTAAATAAACAAATGATTGTGAGCCTTTGTAGACCCGCTATGTTCATAAATCATACTTCAATTTTTTAACATCAATAAGTTAATTGAAATCATTTTAAGTTCTCCCCCTATTCACCATGCTTCCTAACTATCCCTCTCACTTCCCCAGCTGCATGCCCCCTTATGATAACCCACTCGTATCTCAACACGCTATATTTTGAAGCCTAATAGGCTCTACGTAGCACCTCTACAATTTAACCGCTCCACCGGAGGCCGCCACTGCGGAAAATGTTCCTATTCAAAAATTCCCAGAAAATGGTCATCTCTAATTGTTTGTCAATAATTAATAATGTATCTTGATAGAGTAAATAAACGATGAATGTAGTTAAAAAATGGCATCTACTGGAAGAGAATATGGGAGTTTTTTTGAGAAGTTTGGAGAGCGAAAAAGAATATTATAAAATTTGATTTTAAATTTTAAAACAATTATAATTTCACAAGGCAACACAGTTTATGGATTCTGAAAATGTTTTTGAAACTCATTTATCACGTCCAGATTTTCTCGTAGAGCTGCTTTTTTACTTTTTGTCCCTGCGTTTCATTAACCCTACAGGCTTTACACATATACATTGATTACTCTAATGGGTTATAGATGGTAAATGTGAATATTGAGTAAGTGTATCTATATTTTCTAAAAGTAAAAGGTAAGAAACAGTTTTTGATTTAAAAAAACACCCTCTTTTGACCCAACCGGGATTCAAACTCCAGTCACCGTGTCATTGCCACCTAAGTTTATTGCGAGAGTGGCACTTTAGAGTTAGAAAATTCGACCACTTAAGCGGGTTGTCTTTAATTTACAACAGTTATGTATTATATTACAGGGGCAACATTTCACACATGGTATCATTGCATCAAGGTGACGACTTTCTACGCATGCGTGCAGCCATCTTGTTTGCAGTATACGGCACGGTTCATTATTTTCTCAGTTCTTTCTCACCACTTCTCCCGGGCACTCGGTTTTGCTAACGCAGTGAGCAAGTAGTAACTGGAGTTCAGAAGTGTGTTGCAACAAATATAGATAAGCGAAGGCATCGTGGCTGCAAAAATTCTGCAGATAGCTTTGGCTATGTGTGTGGCAAGTTTATGACAAAATGTCAACGAATACCTATTTCAGGAAATGTAAAAAATGCGTATCACTTGTATTTTAACTGTGTTCTCTGTGATCAAGACAAAGACTGGGCCCCACATATGTGTTGTAAATCATGTGAAGCAAACTTATCTATGTGGTTGAGTGGTAAATGGCATGCTATGCCTTTTAAAGTACCAGTGATATGGAGAGAACAAACGAATCATTACAATTACTGTTACTTATACATGACAAACATTTCCGGATTTTCAACAAAAAGTAAAGACCGCATTATATACCCCATTTGTACATCTGCTTTGAAGCCTGTCCCACATGAAGAAGATCTGACAGTTCCACTTCCATCAGCTCTTTGAAAAGAAGAGGAGGAAACAATATAGTGTAAAAATACAAGAGTTGTATTTTACAATCGAAGCCCCAACCAAACCGATGCTGCATAGACTATCGTCCGATTCATACAACCCACTCCAAGAAACGTCGACATTTATTCAAATCGCCTACAATAGTATTCTTCACTATTGTAGTTCCATGTCACTTCAAGCATAATACAAACAATATCATTCAATACAATTCACTATCAATTCTCTACAATGTAAACTGTTCATATACGTACCCTCTGGATAAACTGGCTTGCACCGCCTAGTAACCTGGCTGACTTCAAAACGTCCTAAATCGAGGAGCGGGGCAACTTTGCCTTGGTGTATCAGCACTTGATGTTCCGACCTGGCTGACTTAGATGCATCTGATGGGCGGTTTTCCTGCACACCTGGCGAAAAGATAGACGCGAATATGGCTGCCCTCTGTGGGCGGGTGGGAGCAACCATCACCTGATCTCTGACGTCAGCAGCCAAGCAGTTAAAAAGATTTTTGACAACAAACCAGTGTATCGTCTATACGAAGTGGGATGACCAATCAGTGACCTACAAGCATGATGGCCTACGTGCTGAAGACGGCGTGATCCTCCAAAATGTTACGTCACCAGCTTAGTTTGAACTATTCCCCTCTATAATAACTACGCAGTAAGACCACTATATATTATGAAAGTGTGGAAGAAATAGTCAGACTATTGAATTCGGCACCATCGAGGATGGACCTTTGTAATATTTATTTATAATGTATTTTTGAATTCGATGCCATAATGGACGGACTGCGTTTATTATTCTATATCATCAGGTGATGACTTACAATAATATGGAATCTGTTAAGGAAAGTTATAATACTCTAAATTTTTATATTTTTCGTAGAAGTTTGAATTATGGAACTTTAACTATTTAATTTAATATTGTTATAGTCGAGATAGGCTGGTATTTGTTTATAAAGTATGGGCATTATTTAATACTATTTATAACTAAAAGTAACTTCAGTTTCATATCGCCACTTAAGGGCTTGTTTCTTAAAGATGTTTGCACATTCTAAATGTTTGCTGTTCTAACTTTACGAAATGTTAATTGAAATATATTAAAATTATCTATCTTAATAATCTGGATATATTGATTATCCGTAATATCTTAACTTTTGCTGTATATTTAAAATCATTTATATACATTCCAATATTTTGTGGAACGTAAATTTGGCTATTCTTCGCATATATATATATTTGAAATGTATCAAACTTCTAAACGTTCTTTAACTTAGAATCAATTGTTAGACTTTGTTCATTATTTGAATGATGCCGATTCAAGTAGTCCCGCGTGAGTTTACATTAGGTTTGAGGTGTGAAACTCTCGTGTTAGTTAACGTAATGTTTGTAGTATAGATGTATATTGTAGTACTTGAAGGTACTTTCATTTTGTGTAAAATTATAATAGTCTCGTGATATTTAAAGTAAAATTATGGAGTATAAATAAATAACTTTACATTGGAAGAGTATATGTTTTCGTAATGTCTTTAGATATTTAGACGCTTTTGTAACGGTTTAGAAAGGCTCTTCTAGCTTTTTATATTTCATGAATAGATTTGGTTATTAATTGTTTCAATAGCTTTATTGATATAAAGCTAACCTGGTCTAATTGAATTAATATTTTTTTAGCAATAATGTAATCAACTATGCTTTTCTTCGTTCTACTAGATAAGTTAAGGCCACTTAAATTACTGTCTGTTATTTTTGAATGAATTAAATTACTCTTTACATTTAACTCTTGCTGATACTATTTTTTCTTTATTATTATTATGTTAGCTTATTCCCTCTTATCTTTGTAGTATTTTCTTTAGTGGCCTATTGCTACGAGGAAAATAAATGAGAGGGCGTAGCAATAGCAGTGATGAAAATAAATGTCCTTCAATGTTAAAGGAACCAGACTTTGTTCCCGAAAACAAATATACTCCCACTTAACTGAACAAGTGGAACTGAATGACCTGGTGTGAGATTTAAACTTGTCCAGGCATGATGTGGATATTCTTGGTTCAAGCCTACAACAATGGCATTTATTAGCAAAAGGAACAAAAGTAACTGCCTTCAAAAACAGAAATTAACTCTTCTCCATATACTGTATTTTGATGTGAAGAATTCCATGTGTGTTTTTGTGGATATTGATGGCCTCATGAAAGCTTTAAGCTTTCCACACAATAATGAAGATTGGAATTTATTCATAGATTCGTCTAATGTTAGCATAAAAGCAGTTTGTTCCACGACAGTAACAAAGAGCCTTCCATTACAATAGCACATGCTGTTGGAATGAAAGAAACTTATGAAAGCATGTAATTGATACTAAATGCTATTAAGTACAATGAATATGGCTGGGAACTATGTTGTGATTTAAAAGTAGTCGTTTAATTCTTGGTCTACAAAAAAAGTTTCACATAATATTGCTGCTTTTTCTGTCATTGGGATAGTCTGATGAAAAATTTCGTCAAAATACTTGATCAAGGAGGAAAAGGCTTCTGTTACTTAAAGTCGTTTGAACAGAGCTAATGTTGGGAAAAATCCGTAAGATAGCGTTTGTGTTGCAGAGGAAAAGGTAAAAGTGGATGATAACGGTCGGTTCAGTTGAGAACCAAAAAATCTATCTTCATCAGCGGTGGAGGGACGTCTTTGAAGTTGCCCCCT
>CABEEJ010006632.1:0-31847 GCA_901482245.1 Timema douglasi | reverse complement strand
CCGGCAAAATTTGTAGATCTCTTTGCTCTCGCTCATAGAAACAGAAATTCTTGCGGCATGTAAAATTACCTTGGAAGATATGTGAAAATACATTTCCCGGTAAAATGTGTAGGTCTCTTTGCTCTCGCTCATAGAAACAGAAATTCTCACATGCTAATATAATTAGTCAGTTCAGAAAGTGCACGTTAAATATCTCAAATGAATTTATTAATTTTTAATGAGGTTGTATCTTAAGTGAAATGCAGTATATTATATGAATGGGTGCTACACATCATTCCATTTAACCCCTGCCCCCCCAAAAAGTTAGGATTATAAACCATGACACAAATTCATCCCCACAGCTATTCTAGTCTAGGGCCTATTAAATAATTATATACTTCCGTTAATATTTTAGAGGAATTTTTATAATAACTTGTTAGAATGTAAATATATTGGTTTATTTTAAATATATATGTATAGGCTATTTTGCCTCATTGACCGAAATGATCTTGAACTTAGTACATATAGGCCTTAGGATAAAATAAGTGTGGTTCTAAATTTTAAAACTCAAATCTGTTATTGGGACGATACTTATTTACATGGAGAATATTTTATTTGCTTACAACATTTTATATTTGAAAGTGAACTTTTACAAAAACTAATTAAAAATAATAATTGAAGGGTGTGATCTGTAAGAAAATACTTGACACATCATACAGAAAGCATGCCCTTGATTTTAATAGCCAGTAAAAGAAATTTAGACTTACAAATAATCCGTGTTTGGCAACAAACTTAATAAAAAATCATTCGTATTACTTTAGCTTATGTTGTAAATAATCATATTGTTTTCATTCCCTAGAATTTTAATGACATTTAAATCATGTTAAACAACCTCAGAAATAAGCTAAGCCTCTTTATGTTTAGTATATGTACCTTAAAAGTAAAAATAATTAATAATATTATACCTAGCGCTACCGTCAGAAAATATATAAATAGAAACCCTAAAATAGATGTTTTAATTTAAAATGGTGAAAGCCAAGATCGAACAATTTGTTTGTTCAAATAGAAAATATTTTTAAAATATATAGATATTAAATTTAAACGGAAATTTATAGTTATATGTTGTACTGACCCAGAATAGGGTATGCTTTTTCATGGATTGTTCTTTTTTTACTATTAGGTAGTAGCTACCTTACTTGTTTCTCTCTCTTAATTTCTACTTTCTCAGATTGGCTACTAACCATAAATTCTATTGATACTGAAAATCCTCGGTCCCTACACAGATTAATCTGATTGCCAAACCCTTCCTTCACCTCTGACAAGACGTGTATCAATCACAACTTGTGAATGTGTGGAATAACAGGCCTCCATCGTGATTCGGATCCCACGTTAAACTGTAGGTCCTCCCGCCATTTAATCTCGCAATCACCCTAACATTAACTTACACATTAGCATAAGTGCGTATAAACCGAATGGCTAGTAAAACGTGGTGCTAGTATAATAATAATAATAATAATAATAATACCTAAATAAGCAACTCTCAAGACGTTTAACTAAAATGTACATTTCATGTGAACTAGATTCGTTTCTGGCATGCTAGTTGCAACCATGAATGTATTGATTTATTTAAGAGTATTTGTTAGTGGGATGAACAGCTTTAGGCTCTTTAAATACAATCTTAGAGTGTACTACATTGTTTAAAAAAAATACATATTCCCTTTAATCCAGAGTTATTATCAACTCTATTTTTAAGAGGTGTAGATGAGGAAAGATGTTAAGTTGAATGATCTATATCCATAACAGCATGAAGAGGTAATTGTTAAACCATTTCCAATATTGGTCGTAGCCATAACTGATTTGATCTTAGACTAACTTTTACTGGCATCATGTCTACTACAAGGATGTAACCTTAGACCTTGTAACCACTTATGTGGGTTGCTACTTCAAAGTGAATCAAATCAGTATTGATGGGTTGCTCATGGATCAGCATCTCATGCTTTGTGCGTGGATTACTCATGCTGCTATTATTACACAACACATCATCACGGATCTTGTCATTGGCTTCAAGAGTTTGTACTTACCACCCCCACTGTCATTCATTGGCGTACCCACAGGCTACAGGGCTCGAGCCCTCCCATTGTAGTTTGGGGATACCTCAAGATCTACGCAGATCTGAAGAGAAAATAAAATAGTTGGGGTGAGCGGGCGTATGACCAGTTAAATATTGTGAGCAAAGAAAATATAAAGTGTTACACATTCTTGCATTGATCCTCCCTCTTAGTGCTAATTGATGTTCTGGCAGTCTAAGACGCAGCCTAAGTCCTGAAGATTGTGGCAGGCTCCAAATTTCTCAGTTTCACATGTGGTTTCATCAAGGAGTTGCACAGTGGCTAGACATTTAACTATTGTGAATAATCGGTGATTTTTGTGACGGCTAAGCTTATTTTAATGTAGGCCTATTTATTTATTATATCAGTTAGATGATCACGCTTATAATAGTAAAAATATATGATTAATTTTTAAAATACCAATAAAAAACCTTCTAGATGTATATAATGGTAATAAAATTTGCCTTTGCCAGTTGGGGAGAACTCCCCTTGCACCCCCCCTACCTCACAATCCTGTGTACACTACTGCTCACATATATACTAGCACAAATAGACAAACTTATATGATTTATTCACGTAAGTTGAACACTATAGTTGTTTCAAATCCATTATATTGTGAAATCAAATCTCCAATTTACCTTTGAATCCTGAAGAAAGAAAAAAAAAAAATGAACAAGAGTAAATATAAATATAAATATTATAGAAAAATATAAAATAGAAATAGTACCTAACTAAATGTTAACATCTGTTCTTATAATCCATTCACAATAACATTCATATATTCAGTTAAGTGTTAAATTACTGATCTGGGGCCAGGTTATGTTCATTCTATAATTATAATTGGTTCTGAACCACCAAAAAGTTGTATTTGAACTCTTAATCAAATTTTACTTGAAGAATTAAAGAATCAATCTTTGAGGATTTGATGCTCAAATCTTAAATATCCTTAAGGATTTGAGGGTTTCATCCTTACTGAGCACTTGAATCAATGCACATAAATAATATTCCTGAAGAATTAAAACATAAAATATCAAAATTGCAATAACTAAATCCCAACTAAAACCGAAAATCTGAAGCGCACGTGAGGGGACATTTGAAAACAAAGTTCAGTGTTCAAAATCAAGTCACGAGACTAATTAAAGGAGCAGTTCACACTACATCCATCACAGTTCTCACTATGAGCCTATGCCAAAAATCCCTCACTACAGTCTGATAAGAAAAATAGTCTTATGTTATATGAACAATTAAGGAGACTTCCTAACAGCTATTTGCGAGTAGTTAAAGAATATTCAAGAATACTAAAAACCCAGATTGATATTATAAAAATAGTTAAACAACTACAACAAGACTATAAAATTAATATAAGGGGCAAAACAATACCTATAAAACCTTACGTTATTAACCAAATAGATAGCTAATGAACATTAAAGTGAGTTGGAAGAAGCAATTACAAAACATAAAACAAAACAAATTTACTAAAACAAATTGTATTGGAAACAGTATACAGCAGATGTCCAGCACAGCAAAGCTATATAATGATAGCTCTCTTAAAACAAATGTATCTAAAAATGTTGTGTCAAGTATTTTTATTTACAATAATGAAGTTAAACACAGTAAACCTTGGTCGTCTTGAGGTAAAGTACTCACCCCATAACCTGAAGTTGTTGGGTTCAAATCCAGTCAAGGCCAACAGATTTTTACCAAGCAAAGATTTGTAACACAACTTCTTTCAGAGGGTAAGTAAAGTCGTCAGTCCCATCTCAATTGAGGCATTTAAAAGATCCCTCAAAGGCATGGATAAGATGCATTTAGAATAAATATATAGGCTCTTTCTCACTTGCCAATAGAAATTCAATGCAGCAGACAATGGGAAACCACTGTCTGTCCTGTAAATGAGCTTTTTCCTAGATGTAGTGGGCAGGTGGCACCAGCCAGCCAAAGGGCTTCAGATGGACAAGGAAGCACTTCAAACTAACTTTCAGGTTGCAAACTCTCAATCAAGTTAAATATAAAATAAAACACATTTAATATATCTTCATAAGCTTTATGTTTGTGTTAAAACACTATTTTTACAATAACAATATGTACATATATTTCAGAGCAAATTAAACAAAACTTATGTTCTTTTTACATTCAGTTAAAAAAAGACATAATAAGACAGCATGCTCAAACATTTTGAAGAAGTTTTCGGAAAGTAAGATTAATCCTGACACCCGGACAAGATTTCCTTGGAGGTAAAGAATGGTACCAGATTTGATTGGTGGGTGGATTCATCATCAACAAGCTGCCGTGTTGAAGAAGCACCTTCACTGAAAAAATAAATTCCAGCTATAGAAAGTACGTTTCTTTAATTCAAAATCATTATATGGCTGTGTCATAGCTTTGCAGCAATGTTTAGAACATGTTATTAATTACACATGATTGTGTCAATGAAGTTAAGATAAGCAAAAGCACTGATTTAGCTCTAATCTGAGCATAATTTAAATAGTGTCTTTAACACAAGTAGGCATTTATTTCCTCAATTTAACAGACATTTTAATGAAATTGGCACATTTTTAATGATTTATATTTTCTCCCACTTTTGGTTATATTTGATACAAATAAACACTATCATTTGTTGGTGGGAGTTTTATTTGTTCTAATTTGTTGAGGTAACTCTAGCCTTTAGCTGTATTACATAATTTTTCTTTCAAAATCAGTTTACAAGTGCCTTTATTTAAATATAAAACCCAAAGCCACTGAGAATGGATACTAGTTTCAGATGTTAGCTTGTAAGATAATTATTTGTTCTCGATTCATTAAGAAAACTTATCTACCAGATAGCTTTAGCCTGAGATAATAGTAAAACTATAACTTGATTATAATAGGAAGCCTGTTTTGAAAGGCTTTATTTCGGGCTAGACTTCGACCGTATGGTAGTAATTCGGTAGGGTTAAAGACCTTCCAGGACAGGCATTGGGCCTCCTACCAAAATCAGGGTACAGGGTATATGTCATGGAATAGGGTTTCTCAAACTGTGGTATGCGAAATCCCAGAGACAAGCAAAGTATTTCAAGGGATATTCAACTTTCCTCTAAGTTTTACTAACCATAAGATACGTTTTGACAATAAAAGTTTGATAGACAAATAAGCCCAGACATTATTTCATAAGTTTCATTAAGACTTTCTTTCCCTATGTCTATTTGTAACGGAATTGTTTACCATGAACGATTGATTGAAATTTGGAACAACCATTTACATAGTTACAAGTTAGTATTATATTTGGAAAAAGGTAGAGGAAAGGTGGATATAAACAAAAAAGGAACAAACAAAAAAGGAACAAACATAATAGGGCTTTTACAATGAAAATAACAGAATTCACACTTCACATTGCTGCCATTGGACAAAGAGGTATTGGCTGCCTCTTAAAGAGAATCGACTGTTACCACCCAATCCCCCGACCTAGGTTACATTCTATCAGAACTCATCATAAGGGAGTGTGAAACACGCAACATAACTTCCTAAACGAGGAAACCAAAAAATACAAAAGGGTGCAAATATTGGTTTGCTTTTTTATATAGAGTTATAAGGCATATGTTGTTTGGTTGGTCATGGTAAAGAATGGGTTAACCGATTGGTGAAATTTTGGTAAACACTGCCATTGAGAGTTAAATTTTAATTATTTATTTTGAAACATAAAAATGTATGTACCTTAATATAAAAGTATTAAAATTGTATGGTATTATTTAATTTGAGACAAAATAAAATCATACGACTAACTACCAAAACTCATCACCAAGGTAAAAAAGGAAATAATTTATTTAAAATGATTTTATTCACATTAAGAGTAACTATTTTATATTGAGTCAAAACTGAATACTACAATTCTTTATATTTATTTTTTATGCACTCGTGTGAGTCGTGTCTACATTTTAATGTTCAATAAAAACTTAGGATAGACATCTTAACTCACAAAACATTATGGTAGCTTCTCTAGGTTTGAGTGTCATTAACCAACTCAGATGGTTAATAAAGATATACCTGGTGGAATGTCTCTTTTATCACGGATCTTCTTTCTAACAGCGCCATGTTTTAGCACAAACTCCCTGGCCTGACCCAGCGACAAAGATGCGATAGGGGAAGCTGGGTCCAACCCCCTCTCATTATCTCTGTGCTCCCCTATATGGTCATCTCCGTTGCGATACCTCACAAACATTTACTTTATATATTAAACACATGAGATAGATATTTAGTATTAGTAACAGGAAATTAAATTACAAATATGACATAGTACCTCAAAACTAGGCTTATTTTATGGTTTTTGTTTAAAACTTTAACACAAATCCGAACTTGAAATATATTGCTAATTTTAAAAACCATTGTCTTCATTCTATGGGTGTTAAAAATAAGGGAAGAAAAAAAGGAGCTAAAAACAGTATTTTCAAAAGGCTTAATTGATGTGTGATTGTAAATCTGCAATGTTTTCAGGTAATCGTTTCTATCATTATTATAAGTGTAAAGGTACTACTATTTAATGTTTTTACCCGTGTTTTTGACTGAAATGTAATCCTGACATGTTATATTTAAAATATAGCTCTGCAAAGCAAACAAATCTTCATGAAATATAAAGAAACAAATGTCTCATATTTTTGTTGAAATAACTGTGAGTAAATATGTTTAAAATTTGAACACCAGTGAAATAATATAGATTTAAAACGGGTTAAAATTTTTTATAAAAATTATTTATTTAATTGAATTAACAAAATAGTTTACTTTGACAAACTCAGATATGAGAAATTATAATTTGTTTTATTAAGAAACGAACAAACTATTACAGTGGTTTCCGAAATGATTAGAAATTATTGGTTTTGGTTTGTGCTTGCTCATTAATATTATTCAAATATATATAAAAATAGCACGGATACTATAAGACAAAATAACTAATAAGCTCATTTGTCAATCAAAGTGATGTATACCTATGAGAGAAGCTCACATCTGAATAACTCCATGGTAGAATATTAGCAATTTTACATAAAAGTACTTGTTCAAATCTAGTACAGCCCACATGTATCGTTTTTCAATATAATTTTTGAATTGGTATATCAGAACCAGCAGCACATAATTCATTCCATTTAGCAATTTCAATATACCAAATATACCTATATTTATAAAATAGTTGTTCTGTCATGAGCATTGCACTATATCTACCGCAAGAGAGGTCTGAAATTTTAAAATCAGTAGCTTTTGTGCACAATCGTGTGCACCTCCAGGCCAGAATTTTAAAATTTCTATTAAACTTTTTAAAATTAATTAAAAACCGGGTTGGAAGCAATATAATCAAGTGATTTATTTTCTGTTTCTTTGCAGAAGAGCAAAGCATTGCCCAGAGTAATCACACAATAAATTGTGCAGTTACCCCGAGCAACCCTGGGTACTTCTGATGGTTGTTTATAAACCCAAAACCTATACATTTAAAACTGGTGAGAAATGACATTACAAAAACTCAACCATGACCACCATAGATGTTTTTCCGGTGAGCTGCTTACTTTCTCAAACATCCATGATGGATTCCGCCCTAAGAAACGAATGATGTGTAGTTTTGGACAAATAATGAAACTAGATAGTATAGGGGTTGAACATTTGCACACCAAGTTAAAAGTCTCTGGATTAATTTTCATGTCCAGGTGACATTTTTCAGTAAATTAATTGCTTGAATTCATCAATGAGATTGAACACACCTGTTGACCAGAACAAAGTTATAATAATGTCCTGTAATCCTGTGGAGCGTATCTCTTATTTGAATTAATACAGGAGGCCAGGAAACAGCTGGAATCGTGTTGCCTGAGAACGTGTAAAACAAGCCAGGGTCGCCAAATGCTACCTACAATGACCACATTCGATAAATTGAAAATGGCACTGTATTATATTATGTTAGTCATGCATTCATATAGAGCCTCTAGCGTAGATCCATTTAAAACTATTGGTATAATATAATAAATAACATTTAAAGAAATGAAATTACAATCACATCAGATGGGATCAACAAATAAAATAAACCTAGCTTAAGTTAAAACTTATGTGTTTGATTATGTGTTTAAATGAAACAAAAAAAAAAAGAATGGAGTAGGTATATCCCTAAAGTAAAACTCTTAAAGTTATCGAAACCTTTAGTAAACAAATATATTAACAACTAATAAAAATAATTGGATATTACATTGGACTAGTACACCTTTGATAAAAGCATGACATCTTACAGCAATAATGAGCCAGTTTCATAGTCAGTTCGCCTCATGTACACCAATATACAATACTAGAAAACCCTTACCTACACTCAAATAAAATGGGCCAATTTTGCATATGAAACTGGTCCATTCCATTCAGGTCCAGATATATGTCATCCTGTATTTAATATAGCACTGCACTTGAAGCATATTCCTTCTGACTATGAAATTGGCTCATTCCATTTTGGTCTAGGTATGTGTCATCCTGTATTTAATATAGCACTGCACTTGAAGCATATTAAGTCTGACTATGAAATTGGCCCATTCCATTTTGGCCTAGGTATGTGTTGTCCTGTATCTAGTATACCACCGCTCTTGTACTCAGTCTTGACTATGTGGTATAAATAAGTGTAATCATGTATTTGGTAAAGCACCGCACTTGAGGCAAACTAAGCCTGAATATGAAACTGGCTTACTAATAATTTCACTAAAGAATTAACAAAAAGTCATTTTTATAACTAATAAAATTTTATTTAGCATAAGTTTTAGTAGATATACAAGTAGTAAAGAAGGGTTAAGAGCCTCAAATTAGCGCACTAGTGCAACTTTACTGAGTGAGTGAGTGAGTACAGTTCTATTTATAGTTATAGTGGTAAAGGTTTTAATGCTCATTGGAATTATAGCTAACAGCTTACATTAGTTTAAGGACATAGTCTAGAATGATGAAGATACTTTTTAAGAAAAAGAAACAGCATTTTCGTTGCGAGACCACCTTTAAAAACACAACAGGGTTCCTACAGTATTTGTAAAAAAAATCTCCCTGACTATTTTCCCAAGGTCCCTGACCAACTTTTCACAAAATTTCCAATATAATTTTACGGTACTATACATGTGAATATATTAATTTACATTTATTTTGGCCTCCTTCTCCCATACAGCCGACCTTGCCTCACCAATCATGAAAACATAAGAAAGCAGACGTTTTCCCAAGAAGGTCGGGGAAAATGATGGAATAATTATAAGCTCTCTCTCTCTCTCTCTATATATATATATATATATATATATTATATACACAGTGCTTAACTTCTGACGAAACACGGTAGAACGGAATAATTATAAGCTCTCTATATATATATAGCTTATAATTATTCCGTTTTACCGTGTTTCGTCAGAAGTTAAGCACTGTGTATATAATATATAATTCATCCAAACACAATCACATTATACTGGATATATTATACTACTATAAAGCCACATGGTTAAATTATTGCACTAATTGCAAGACTATTTTTTGTCAACAACTTGCAAAGCCCAAATGACTTCTGCTTTAATTATATCATATTTATAACAAAAGTGTTAGGGTTTCTATGAGGCACTACACTACTTTCACTTTTGGCAGCACCTTCCTTCCACGGCTATACAATTTCCAATGAAACAGAAAAACTCTTCGAGCAACAAGCAGAAACTGGGGAGCTCGATGAATCGGAATCACTTGACCTTTTTAGAGATAAAAGTTGACATAGGACATTGATTTGTCAAAGCTTCAAGAGTTTTGATATGAGTTGATCCTTTTGTGTTGAGAAACTAATGCTTGCTTTCCCATGATAGTTAAGTTTATAATTTTTTTTTACACTTTACAAAACACCTGTAACTTATTACTTTCAACATCACTGATCCAGAATAGGAATTCAGAAAAATGGTCTGGGCTTAGCAAAAGCTGGTTGAAAACTTTTTTATTTACATTGCTTGTGTAGCCTAATCAGTCCTAATGCACTGTATCGGAATATAACGATGCCAAACCTTGAACAAAAACAAAAACAATCGATCACTACAGTTAAGAGAATTGTCATGTGCAGGCCAGGAGATGTATGTGTTTACCTTCCGAATGAAAAAGCTACCAAAGCTTGTGTTAAGGCAAGTTTGAGCATGGTAAGTGCCCCTCAGCTTTCTTTATTGGGGCAGTGGCTTATGGAGCAGTAAATATCAAAAATAATTTCGGTGTTTTTTTCTATATGTGACATAAATTGTCATTTCCCTGACATTTTTTTAAAGCTTCCCTGATTGTTATTTTTCCCCCTTACTTTCCATAATGTAGGAACCCTGCACACTGTGTAAAACTATTCAAGTATTTAAATTAAGTCTCAACCTCTCACACTAACTAGTCCATTTTACTGCTGCAATGGGCCTACCCTGCCAGTCACCCATTCTATTGATACAAGATTAAACTGACCTGTTGACGGGGTATGGGATGCCACTTGCCAAACACCTTTACTTGAGCATTGTTACCAGAGAAATACTGAACATCTCTCTCTAAGCAAAGTAGGATCTTAGATGCTAAAGAGGCTGGGAGTAAAAGAGTGTAATCCATATCCAGTCCTTCGGCTGAAAACTTCTGCCAAACTACCTTCTTCCCTAATTCTGCTAATTCTTCCTCCATGCTGACTGTGCAACTCTATATTGTCTAGGAAGAAGAGACACTTGTTATTTGTACTGGCAAGTATAATTTTAAGATTTAATAAATCTACATGATTAAGACGCAAGATATTTTAAAATGGCTTGATATATTTTTCAAGTCAATTGGCTCGTGAAATACTATCCAGGATGTTCACTCTTTTTTTTTTAGCACTGTGTCTTATTACCTGTTCCTTTATTCAAATATGTACTAATTACACTAATGAGCTAAGAATGAGGAAGGCTGAGTTAAGAGGAAGTATACCCGCATTTGTGTGGAGAGAGAGAGGAAAACAATTTTGGGAAACCTATATTCAGCACACTCGACCGGGATTGACTTTTATAAACAGAATACATTATATAAATACACACAAACCAATTTATATAACTAGTTTTCTTGACTGTTGACCTAGCCTGAATAGCCCTTAGGCCTACACCTTTTTAGTAAAGCACATCTCTAAAATCTGCTAGCATTCCATTAGTAGTTAAATGCATTTATCAAATAGTGATTACAGTAACTGAAAATAAAAGATTAGAAGCATTTAAAACATGGTGCTACAGAAATTTTAAAATATCATAAATAGAGATAGTATCGAATAAAGAAGCGCTAAGCAAATTAAATGAAGAAAGTAAACTTTGGAAAGGTATAAAGTCAAGAAGAGTTAACATGGTAGGACATCACTGAGACATGGTAGTTTGACGATGATAATTAAAGGAGATATTGGAGGAATAAATTCAAGAGAAAGATAATGCCTGAATCACGATCAACTTAACATTCACATAACATAACAAAAGGTAAAGGTTCTCCTCAGTTTTTTAAATGGAAGTCAACTTAATGTTCACTTAACATAAAAGAGCTGTCTAGGAGAGAACTTTCACGTTATGTGAATGTTAATTGGAGGTATGTGTTCTTTGCATTTTGAGAACCACACAACACAGATATTTAATACTTTGTTTGGAATGTAGACGCAGACAATGTTTGGTATAGTTTGTTTACATCTCGCTAACTTTAAAACGTAGTAGTCTCTTGTTATACTTTATTTAGTATTTCCAATAAGCTTCTATTTATAGATTGCAAGTAGGGTACTTGTAATCTAATCAGCCCTAAGTAATTGGGTTTCATTTTAGTATACAATTTGTTTTCAAAGAGTCCCAATTAATTGCCTATGTTTTGCTCAAGTTTTTACATTAAGTTAAGTTAATCCTGATCATACATTAGTTTCTTTTTGTTAAGTTTATAATCGGGATCCCGACATCAAGACTAGAATATATAAATCAGATAACATTATGACAGTAATAGTAAATGTTGCATCAAATAGTTGTACGAATATCTGTTAAAAACGCCTGAGCTAAGAAAGGTAATAGAAAAGAGTTTATTGATATTAGAGAATCACTTAATATATATTTCCAAAATTGGCTAGCTTAATTAAAGAATTTACTATATAAAAATAGTTTAAGCTTATTACTGATATAATTGATTTAACTACGGATAAACGTTAACAAACTAACAGTAACAATAACACTTAGGAAATTCCAGACAGTATAATTATTTATTTCGATAATGTAATTTTAAATTCGAGCTAGTCAAAATCCCGATAACAATAACACACAAGTTTGCCAACATTTAGTGCAATCTATCCTAGTTTATGGCTTTTATAAGCTTTAAAATTAATCTAAGAAAAACACAAATAGATAGTAATATTTTAAAATAGGCTTTCAAAATTAGGGTATACATCATTATGAGTTTATGCATGAAGACAACACAATCTCCCCCCCTTATTTTATAAAGGAACTTTAGGTACCGGTAGGGTGTTTCCTGCTGTATATCCTTATTTTCATCCTTTTTTAAAAACTTAGCATGTCTCGCATCTGTAGTGACGTGGACTAAAATTATACAATAATAATCATAATTGTTGTATTGTTGTCTATTCTATATTAAAAAAACAACCTTTTCCTTGTACGTCTGTGAGGAATAAAAATAAAACAATTTGGTTAAATCAGTCAAAATAATGAATTAAGTAAATATATTATTTATAATTTGGTCGATCTTGACTCTTTCTCAAAGAAAAACAAAGCTAAGAACTAGGTCAAGAAATCAATCAAATACGATAAAAATAAATCGTATAACAAAATAAACACAGAAAAACTGACACAGCGGTTGGAAATCCACGAGTGGCACGTGGAACGATATTCAATGGCACGCTGAGCGATTTGAATAAAAATAATATAAAACCTTTATTTTTAATTAAAACCATTGAAGTGAGAAATAATTTTAATAACAACGTGTTTTGTGTTTCAGTGATTCAATTTTTTTGTTTCAAAATTTCCAAATATGTCTTCAGAACTTACATTTTGCAAAACATAGTTATAACTTTTGTATTTATTGTGATTTAGCTTATGTATATTAATATAGTTAATATTAAAGAAACAGTTGTTATTTAATGCATTCAATTTAGAAACATTTTGTTACATATAAAATTTACAGGATAAACTTAAATTGGTTTTAATAGCTGTAGCCTGTACCCAAGTAGGCTACTAGTTAACTAGTTTGGAAATATAAATGATTTGGATGGGCTTATGTTGGCTGGCATGCTGAGCGACTTAACCATATAAATCGAGTTTACATCTCAAACTTTGATCAAATTCATTGTGTGGTGTGACCCACTTTCAGTAAACCTAATCTCTTCTTAAATGACTGATAGGAATCATAGCTAAGATGAACATTTTGAAAACAATATTTAATTATTATTTTTTGGTCTTAGCCTTAAGCTACTATTACACGACACTTGTTTGTACTAGAAATCAAGTGTACTAGCTAGCACCTAGATATCTGTATACTAGCTAGTACAATAGAAACGGGACAAGAGTTTTCACACGCTGCTAGTTTAATACTAGGTTCCAGTGCAAATATTTATCGAACGTCAGAGATTAATTTTAGGTGCATTAATTACTAATAAAGATATTGAAAATTATGAGAGGGAGGGTAGAAAAAATAATATGGGCACGGGACTGGCTGGAAAGACGAAATAATAGTCACAGAATGCTAAATATGATACATTCGGAGGTTAAGTAAGATACATTTGGAGTGACACAAACGTTTAGTATATCTCTAAATTTGTATTCATTCATTTACAATGTGGTGTCCAAGTACAGTATTCTTGATACACAAATGTTCTTTTTTAGGCCTAAACATACTTAATATTCTAAAAAAACACCCAAGGCTGGTATGCTATCAAGTTTATTTAGATTAAAATTGGGCATGAAAGTTGGAACACAGTCTGTCGTTTTTGGATGACATGTTTTTAATTAAATTTATTGTCATATTGTGGCAATTTGGTATTATATAAACGGGGGAGCTGAATTGTATCCATTCTGAATGGCAGCCATTCAGACATTTCTTAAACAAGCACCACAAATAAAAAGTCTGATTTGTATCCATTATCATAATACCCACAAAATCCTGAATTGTATCCATTTCTGAATGGTAGCCATTCAGACATTTTCTTAAACGAGCACCACGAATAAAAAGTCTGAATTGTATCCACTAGAAATATTTGCATTATACCCACAGAATCCTGAATTGTATCCACTCAATTGCGGTACCACTTGTCTGATAGGTGGCAGCAGGAGATACTCGCCTTAACTCATTTCATGTTTACTAGAGAGCAGCACTTATCCTTAACTCATTCCGAGGTAACTAGAGAGCAGCCCTATCTCTATATTAATATAAAAAATATAATATTTTTAATTAATATTGTCTTATTACTTTTAAATATATATATATATAAAAGAGAAATACTTATTGGTGTTTCTTTTAAAAGAATAATAAAAGGCTACTTTACAAATCATTGGAGTTTCTTTATTCAAATTGACTGGCTTCCTTAAACAAACAACAACATTTCAAACTGCTAATTTATGCTCTAAGAAATGAAGACGTAGGGTTATATTATTTTAACAATCTGTGTTTAAAGGTTGGAAATTGGACATTTAATTTAATGTTGGGTGCCAACAAATATTGTGTTCCTGGCTGTGAAGATAATACTTCTCGTTATCGGTTTCTCGTATATGCACTGAAAGTAATTTTATTGTTTCTTGTCGAATGGATGAGTACAAGAGGCTGAAGATTCTTTGGATACTTTACGTTTACATATCAGGTAAGACTTCTAAGTAAATTTCTAAGTTTTAAGATTTACATTACCGGTACCGACATTAAATCGGGGGAGGGGGGCTATACACATTAATCCTATAAGAAAAATATGTAAGCCATTAACATACTATTTTTGGTTAAGTTTATGAATAATTAATCAAAATATTTATTTTGCAATTGATAACTTTTCTCTAAATGTATTAATATATCTAAAATTGTATTGTAATTTAATTTTCATAGACTTGTTAGTTGGTTGATTAGTTTATTTATAAACAATTAAAAAGGTTATATTTATCAAATAACTTTATCAGATTCACTTCACTGGGACTCTTTGTTATTGATACTACTTTTTGTCAAATATACAGATAAGTTATATATACATGGCAACCTTGCATATAGAAATAACGTTTTAAATGTTAAAATCCACCAAAACATTTATTTGAACTGAATTTTAATAGACTTGAAGGTTACTTGGCCTACTTTTTTCTACTGCAAACATTTAAAGAGATTATTTTTATATTATTATGATTAATTAATTAAATAGTCTAAGAATATGGATGGCTTAAATTTTTTATTTCTTACAGTACATTAACTATAAAAGTCTTTGTTACAGAAAAAAATCTTTAAAAAAATAATTGTATGAGCGTTATTGAGCCTGCGTATATTCTGATACCTAACTTACATTACATTGTACCACACACATTAGTAGGGCCTAGGCCTTATATAGTTTGGGTTTTTCCTAGGATTTTCTGAATAACCTTCAGAGGAGAACTCCTTCCTTGGGCTTAAACACAGTGACATTTTATACTATAGATTAATATAGTCCTAACTTATGAGTGTTGAAATATGTAAGCATACACCTCTCCAAACTTTTACTTTTTTTAGTTCAAATTGGTCACCCTCAACTTAAATTATTAATGGAAATGAAACCTAAGAACCATACCTTTTGGGTGATTTTTTCTATCTAAAAAAACCTGAAAATCATAACATTCATACTAATATAAACTTAACACAAAAATATGGGAAATCCATTGATACTAAATTCAAGATTATTAAAAACTTTGCTATACATACGGTAATGCTCAATTCTAAACCAAACTCACCCAAGTGATGCAGTGAACAGATATAGTTGGAAAATCTGTAAAATTGCATAATTGTAGCTTAACATATATTTTAGAATCGAATAGCCAAAGCTATCATTTAAGCATTTTAGTGAGGATCGCACCATCTAGATATCATATTCTAAAAATTGAAAAAAATGACACCTGGACACGGGAATCGAACCCGGTAAGTACGCCAATGCTCTTACGACTGAGCTATCCAGATTCGTCCCGTTCTCGTGGTCATTATTCACTCTTCACTCATAGTTTAAGGCAGAGTCTATGATGGACGTGCGGAAATCATCGACTGCAAATATGTGATTAATTAAGATCATGAGCTATCAGATAACGCAGCCACCTACAAATCTGTGATTTCCGCACGTCCATCATAGACTCTGCCTTAAACTATGAGTGAAGAGTGAATAATGACCACGAGAACGGGACGAATCTGGATAGCTCAGTCGTAAGAGCATTGGCGTACTTACCGGGTTCGATTCCCGTGTCCAGGTGTCATTTTTTTCAATTTTTAGAATATGATATCTAGATGGTGCGATCCTCACTAAAATGCTTAAATGATAGCTTTGGCTATTCGATTCTAAAATATATGTTAAGCTACAATTATGCAATTTTACAGATTTTCCAACTATATCTGTTCACTGCATCACTTGGGTGAGTTTGGTTTAGAATTGAGCATTACCGTATGTATAGCAAAGTTTTTAATAATCTTGAATTTAGTATCAATGGATTTCCCATATTTTTGTGTTAAGTTTATATTAGTATGAATGTTATGATTTTCAGGTTTTTTTAGATAGAAAAAATCACCCAAAAGGTATGGTTCTTAGGTTTCATTTCCATTAATAATTTAAGTTGAGGGTGACCAATTTGAACTAAAAAAAGTAAAAGTTTGGAGAGGTGTATGCTTACATATTTCAACACTCATAAGTTAGGACTATATTAATCTATAGTATAAAATGTCACTGTGTTTAAGCCCAAGGAAGGAGTTCTCCTCTGAAGGTTATTCAGAAAATCCTAGGAAAAACCCAAACTATATAAGGCCTAGGCCCTACTAATGTGTGTGGTACAATGTAATGTAAGTTAGGTATCAGAATATACGCAGGCTCAATAACGCTCATACAATTATTTTTTTAAAGATTTTTTTCTGTAACAAAGACTTTTATAGTTAATGTACTGTAAGAAATAAAAAATTTAAGCCATCCATATTCTTAGACTATTTAATTAATTAATCATAATAATATAAAAATAATCTCTTTAAATGTTTGCAGTAGAAAAAAGTAGGCCAAGTAACCTTCAAGTCTATTAAAATTCAGTTCAAATAAATGTTTTGGTGGATTTTAACATTTAAAACGTTATTTCTATATGCAAGGTTGCCATGTATATATAACTTATCTGTATATTTGACAAAAAGTAGTATCAATAACAAAGAGTCCCAGTGAAGTGAATCTGATAAAGTTATTTGATAAATATAACCTTTTTAATTGTTTATAAATAAACTAATCAACCAACTAACAAGTCTATGAAAATTAAATTACAATACAATTTTAGATATATTAATACATTTAGAGAAAAGTTATCAATTGCAAAATAAATATTTTGATTAATTATTCATAAACTTAACCAAAAATAGTATGTTAATGGCTTACATATTTTTCTTATAGGATTAATGTGTATAGCCCCCCTCCCCCGATTTAATGTCGGTACCGGTAATGTAAATCTTAAAACTTAGAAATTTACTTAGAAGTCTTACCTGATATGTAAACGTAAAGTATCCAAAGAATCTTCAGCCTCTTGTACTCATCCATTCGACAAGAAACAATAAAATTACTTTCAGTGCATATACGAGAAACCGATAACGAGAAGTATTATCTTCACAGCCAGGAACACAATATTTGTTGGCACCCAACATTAAATTAAATGTCCAATTTCCAACCTTTAAACACAGATTGTTAAAATAATATAACCCTACGTCTTCATTTCTTAGAGCATAAATTAGCAGTTTGAAATGTTGTTGTTTGTTTAAGGAAGCCAGTCAATTTGAATAAAGAAACTCCAATGATTTGTAAAGTAGCCTTTTATTATTCTTTTAAAAGAAACACCAATAAGTATTTCTCTTTTATATATATATATATTTAAAAGTAATAAGACAATATTAATTAAAAATATTATATTTTTTATATTAATATAGAGATAGGGCTGCTCTCTAGTTACCTCGGAATGAGTTAAGGATAAGTGCTGCTCTCTAGTAAACATGAAATGAGTTAAGGCGAGTATCTCCTGCTGCCACCTATCAGACAAGTGGTACCGCAATTGAGTGGATACAATTCAGGATTCTGTGGGTATAATGCAAATATTTCTAGTGGATACAATTCAGACTTTTTATTCGTGGTGCTCGTTTAAGAAAATGTCTGAATGGCTACCATTCAGAAATGGATACAATTCAGGATTTGGTGGACATTATGAAAATGGATACAAATCAGACTTTTTATTTGTAATGCGTGTTTAAGAAAATGTCTGAATGGCTGCCATTCAAAATGGATACAATTCAGGATTTTGTGGATATAATGCAAATATTTCTAGTGGATACAAATCAGGATTTTTGTTAAAGTCGTTTATTTGAAAACTGTCTGAATGGCTACCATTCAGAAATGGATACAATTCAGGATTTTGTGGGTATTATGATAATGGATACAAATCAGACTTTTTATTTGTGGTGCTTGTTTAAGAAATGTCTGAATGGCTGCCATTCAGAGTGGATACAATTCAGTCGTCTCATATAAACAAGGATGCTTATAATAATTTTCTGCCAACAACAAAATCACATCCGATGACCATGTTGGCGTCATTTGTACCATTTCTCTACACAACAGTCTTAGCGCGCATTGATTGGTCGAATTACATAGACTAGTACGAAAATAGCGCCTGTTCTATCCTCACAACTAGTATGTGACAGAACCAGTATACTTTTTCTGATTCACACGATGCTAGGTGATGACGTGCTAGCTAGCACACTGGATTTCAAGTATGAGCTAGTGTCGTGTGATACGGGCTTTACGTGAGTTTCGCTGCGCTTCTTGAGTCAGGTTGAGTCCTTGAGCACTGGAGAGTGCTATTGACATTTCTCAGTGAATAAACTAGATTTCAAATGGTTTGTTGTAAAGGCTGTAGAGCATGCTTTCAAAGGTGGTGGTTTGAACACACTAGTTCAGGTACCAGTGAGTCACCCTCTGGTAAACTGTATCAAATTATCATTTCAAGCCACGCATGATGGGCTACATCACAGAATCTAGCTTAACTTGCCTAGACCTCTTCATTGCATCGCACTACTCTGAATAATACATTACACAAACATTCCTGCTTCCCGAATTTCTGTGAGAGTGTAAGTATTCCCAATCTAGTCCTTTTGTCATATTTTAGGTGACAGGGTAAAGTACTAATTTACTATTTCAATTCTCTTTCCTGTTTTCCTAACCTTTATTTTTACGTAGGTCAAACCTTTATTCCCTTTCTTTAACCTCAGCATATCCTCCTTAATAAAGCTATCCTACACCAAATAACTAATCCATATATACTATGCTTATTCTCTCATTTTATTTCCTGTTGACTGAAATTTCATATTACTAGATTACTCAAATGGCCTTCTACTGACTCAATTGAATTATTCCCCCAACTTAATATTTTATTTTTAAGATTGGAGCTATGTAGAATAATTATAACTTCCTTCTGATCCTAGCATACCTATTTATCAATATTTTATTACTTTTCATGTGTATAGCCTGAACAGGAAGTAAGAAGTGGTGAAAAAAAAGCACGCTTTCCCCCCAATGTTCCACTTTTCACATTCCTTTTCGTGGTTCCTCCATATCCTCCTCTTCCGATACTTGCCCATAAATAGCACAATGATCAGCAAAATGAAAAAATGTTGCTATGGAGCAGACTCCTACATCGTTTCTCCTTTTAGGGTGCAGAAAGGGTCCCACCCCCATTCCCACAGTTAAATAATCCATGTTATCCTGATAGGCTGCAGTCGAGTAACTACAAACTAAAGACCCGGATGCAAACATTGACATCAGACCCACTCTAGGTCAAATAAAATATAATAGATACGTATATTTAAAAAATATTACATGTTTAAAATTTCTTCTTCCGCAACTTTTTCTTTTACATCCATTACTGTTTCCAGCCTATGGCCTGATTCTTTTTTTTATTGAAGTCATTGAAGTCATATATTTTTCCACTACCGGCTGGCTAGGCCTGTCGTAGCTTCATCTGCTTTATAATCTTACTTAAGACTAGGACAGGCACGATATCTAGTCCCAGGCCATTAATTTATCAATGTGAAAGGGTAAACCCATATTTTTGCCAATGATAAATTTTCGGCCAGGCCAGGAATCAAACCCGGGAACCTTAACTTAATAGGCAGACACGTTACCGACTGGGCTGATGTGTTCTTCCGTGACTTGATAGCAGCAAACTCGCCAATCAGGGCTGAGATGTCCATTTTTACTTATGTATCTGCTTATATGTTGAGGAGGGAGGGCTAGCTTTGACATGTGATCTGGTCTCATGATGTTCTATAGATAGTTCTAATGATCTTCAACTTAGAAAATGTCCTGTCTGCTGTTGCTACCGAAGTAGGAATTGTCAAAGAAAATACAAAGAAGTGAGTGAGCAAATATCAGGATAACTGGAGCTCATGTCTGAAAATTTGATTAAAGCAAATTCACGGGCTGCCGTATAGTAGTTTTTTTCAATTTCTGGCTTCATAGTTTTGATAAAACGCAACAACTGGAAAGATAGATTTTCAGACAGGTCATTAAAATAATGCCACCGTAGTTTAAGAGCATTTGCCTTTATTTTTTTCATCAGACAATTTCAGCAATACTGTTGGTGTGTATAGCACAAACCATTACCACTCCTTTGTAGATTTTTTCTCCAATCTGTTTATTGCCGTGCTTGCTTCTCCGTGGTATATTGGTGTCCGGAAGGACCCAGATGTGTCTGCATTGTCGTAATTATGCCAATGGATAGGCCATACATAAACTTTTTCTTCCTCACATCCATCTTTGTATTCTAGCACGTATTATTAGTACTTAATCTTATCCAGGTAGATAGGTTTTTTCTTAAAATTAATTAACCATCCAATACTCAACGTGATAATTAGGAGAAAAATCGTAGAAATTGAATGTATATACTTTGGACTAAATCGGCTTGTAGCTTTTACGTTAAAAAAAATTCATAAAAGTGCTGAAAACTGGTATTTTCACTTTTAAGTTGTGACTTTTTTTTTCGAAAAACAAAAAATAGCCCGTAATAGCGCTTAAAAATACACAAAAAATTAGCCCTAGTCGATTGAAATCGGTTCACAACTTTTATCAATAAAAAATCAAAATCGTGAAAAATTGCCATTTTTTGACATTTAATTACTGAAGTTGTAATTATCGCAGGAACTTGTTTTTGGGCTTAAATTGTATATCTTGTTAGTTCCAACCTACAATGAAAATTTTGTGCAAAAATAGTCATAGCTATTTTCGGAAATCACGAGTATGTAAAAACAGGTGTTCTCGAAAAATAACTCGGAAGCGGCCAATAATGGTCATAGAGTGATTTTTCAAAGCGCTATTTGTTCCCAAGTAGTTTATATATAACCTCCATATAATTAAATGTAAGCAGGGTTCAATTTAATACCTAAAAAACGCGTCTAAAAACCGGTGTATTTGTTGCTTTGAGCGCTCCGGTGTGCGAGCGGAAGAGAAGTGGTGACGTGGTGGGGGAAGCCTCTCTGGGGGGCGGGCTTCGAGCGTTTTAAGGTGAGGTATCTCGCAGAAATATTAGTAGTGGGCATACTATTGACGCATAAGAAGCAAATGGTGAATGGCTATTTTCGACGATTCAATTTGGCATGGTATTATTTGCAATTTTTTATTTTTAATCGAAACATTGATATTGTCCCGGTGTTTTGGGAACATAAATAACATCAAAGTTAATTAAAAAAAATTGTTATTACATTTTAATTGTTATTGTTATTTTTTAAAGCATGGCATAAAAAGTTGTAGGTTTGGATTATGCATAAATATGTATGTAAATAAAAAACATGAGATTTTGATTACTAAACATTTATTTTATTTTTAAAAATAATTTAATACTGTAATAATAGTATATATATAAAAAAATGTAAATTTTATACTCAAAGCATTTATCTGATCTTCATCTACCACAACTTCATATGCAATGCTTATAGAGCCCGTTAGCACTAAATAGGAATTATGAAAATAATAACAATAACAATAAAAAAGTTAATAATTAAAAAAAATTTACTTTGATGTTATTTATGTTCCCAAAACACCGGGACAATATCAATGTTTCGATTAAAAATAAAAAATGGCAAATAATACCATGCCAATGTGAATCGTCAAAAATAGCCATTCACCATTTGCTTCTTATGCGTCAATAGTATGCCCACTACTAATATTTCTGCGAGATACCTCACCTTAAAACGCTCGAAGCCCGACCGCCAGAGTGGCTTCCCCCGCCACGTCACCACTTCTCTTCCGCTCGCACACCGGAGCGCTCAAAGCAACAAATACACCGGTTTTTAGACGCATTTTTTAGGTATTAAATTGAACCCTGCTTACATTTCATTATATGGAGGTTGTATATAAATTACTTGGGAACAAATAGCGCTTTGAAAAATCACTCTATGACCATTATTGGCCGCTTCCGAGCTATTTTTCGAGAACACCTGTTTTTACATACTCGTAATTTCCGAAAGAAGTTATGATTATTTTTGCACAAAATTTTCATTGTAGGTTGGAACTAACAAGATATACAATTTAAGCCCCGAAACAAGTTCCTGCGATAATTACAACTCCAGTAATTAAATGTCAAAAAATGGCAATTTTTCACGATTTTGATTTTTTATTGACAAAAGTTGTGAACCGATTTCAATCGACTAGGGCTAGTTTTTTTTTGTATTTCTAAGCGCATTACAAAATATTTTTTTGTTTTTCGAAAAAAAAATCACAACTTAAAAATGAAAGTACTAGTATTCAGCACTTTTTTGAATTTTTTTAACGTAAAAGCTACAAGCCGATTTAGTCCAAAGTATATACATTCAATTTCTACGATTTTTCTCCTTATTATTACGTTGAGAAAGTGGATGATTAATTTATTTTAAGAAATGAAAGTTTTTCTGCTATCCTACCTGGACTGTCTCCCATACACCTCGCACCGTTTTGTTCGTCAGTATACCTGGTACAATTTTTTCAACAAGATGTCATTATGGATCATGCCAAATACATTTTCAAAGTCTGTTAATACGCCCTCCTCCACTTTAATAGAAGTGCGTTTTCCTAATGAGCTGAGGGTCGAAATTCTATTCCCAGCAGCATGGGCGAGAAATGCATCACTGGTGAAATAGGGTCTCCTTCATTAAAAGAGATGAACCGACTGGGGCTGTCCTGGTGGTTGTACTGTACTTGTTGTAACTGGTTTATCCTTGTGCTGATGTAATTATTTTAGTTCAAAAAGTGAACGTAAAAAGTCCTAATACAAAAAGGCCTTTGTCAACTCCACAACTTACTTTGGTTTACTAGAAATACCCTTTCTTAAGCCCATGTCTCTAATCATTTATATATTTATATACCCATGATAATTATTATTTTGAAGATGTTTTACAATAAGCTGTGTAAAAAAATAGTTGATTAAAAACGTGCACTATAAAAATAGTAGGTATATAAAGCATAAAAAAAAGTGGTTAAAATTAATATTCATTGTAGTAAAACCTATTTGGTTAGTAAATAACTAACTTATTGTAAGTATTAATTAAAATTTAGGATAACTCTTGTAAAATTAAGTGATACATTTAAATATAATGCTAGCTCGAATGCTAACTAAAATTATTTTGTCACTACTTGCGTGTTTACATTATCGACAGTAAACAAAATGAAACAGGCCAATTATTCGGAGGTAGACGAATAAAAAAGTTAAGGCTATGTGGCATGAATAAACATCGTCAAATTAGACTCTACACCAAATAATAATAAAAAAGGGGGAATCCTTTTTTATAAAGACTAGCTGCGAAACACCGCAGGACAATCGCAAAAGAAAGAAAGAAAGAAAGACTCAGAGCAATCAATGTATAGATTCTCCAGTTCAGACGATCCGTCGAGTTTAACAATGAGAATGCTGTTTGGAAATGATCCGCTAGAGCAAAATAGACGTAACTCTCAAGTACAAGGAAAAATGTCACTAATATAAAACTTATTTTGTAAGCTGCCGTGAATATTTATGATTGAACATATTAAATTAGATTCTGATTTAAAGAGGAAGTAACTTTTTTTTTTGACTGTTATATGAGTTACTAAAATAATTTTCATATAATTATACGTAAAGTAATGTATCTGCAACTGTCATTTTCCATAAGTAACATCTAATGCCTGTTAAATACAAAAATACCCTGACATCCAACACTTCGCACTTACGACTCTTTTAGATTGCCATCCTTCCCTTAACTAGGGATGCTTGCTACGCATATACACCTTACCGACATGGCGTTAACGCTAAATATATTATCAATGTTAATAACAAAATAGGAGTTTTGTATTATTTAAAGTTACTTCTACTTTACTTTGAAACCGTACTAATACTGGAGGTTGTAAATTTGTATTAAGAGGTCCTTAATATACAGAGTGTACCGTAACATGTAGGACCCACTTCAGTGGTGGACAGGAGACACGAAACAATGACAAAATCTCATATAAATATGTGATCCATTTGACCTTATTTTTGAGTTGTATTAATTTGTATTCCAGTAATGTTCGGCTGCTTGACATCATAGGAGGTGCTCAAAATTACTACCTTTGACTTGAATACAAACATTGCAATGCAATGTAATTCTGAAAGAGTGCGGCAGTCTACGTCATGGCGACTGCAGGCTTGCATTTAGGCTGAAGAGAACCATTATGACCACTGCCTACGATGCTAACAGCTCTATATTACTTGAGTACAAACATTACTACAGCTCGGAGACAAGGTCAAATGGGACACATGTTTATATGAACGCATTTCATTGTGTTTGTGTCTCCTGTCCACCGCTGAAGTGGGTTCCACATGTTACGGTACACTCTGTATAGTTTTTAATGTCCGAAAGAGTTTTCAAATATAAAACCATTGGAAGATACATTCAAATTTTATGTCAACAGTAGACTGGAAACCAAAAAAAGTATTGCAACAAAGAGTTAAGTTTCAACGTAAACCAGGAGACTTTAATCACAGTCAGGGGAATGGTATGGTGTCTTTCCGCGTGGAATTTATAACTAAGTTATGGTTTCCCCAATCTCATTCCACGCTAATAGGAGTGCACCTCGTCATAATTACCTTTGGCATCCTTGCCCAAAGTAAATTAAACCATTGACCGTAATCGCTTGGGGGGGGGGCGGGGGGGCAGGGGGTGAGGGCGGGAATAGCCGAACGAAGGTTACCTTTTAATAGAGCGACAATAACAACCCATAAAAGTAACTTCATCATCGTCAGATTAGATTTCATGAAGTGCGAAAGGGGTTTTGGCTTTCATCTTGGAACCTTTCACTCCCGATCCCGTTGTTCATTCGTTGTTTCTTCCTCACTCTCATCTGCTTTAACTCTCATCCATTTTCCTTTCCTCTAATGTTTTTGTCTGTATGATGCTAGTGGCCGCTATTGGATCAAAGCATTTTTATAATTTAAACTCTAATAATCTATATTAATAAAATGAAGAGTTTGTTTGTCATGAGCATTGCGCGATATCTACCGTATGCAGAAGTCTGAAATTTTAAAATCAGTAGCCCCTGTGCACAAACATGGACACATCGAAATAGGAATTTTACAATTTTGATGAATTTTTCAAAATGAATTGAAAACCTGGCCGGAAGCAATAAGACGAAGAGATTTTCTTCTGTTTGTTTAAAGAAAAGAAAAGCTTTGCCCGGAGTAACCACGCAATAAATTTCACGGGTACCCCGGGAAACGCCAGGTACTTTTGTCAGTAATAAATTTAATAACCATACCTGTCTCGGTGGCGTAGCTAGCCAACGCGCAAGTTTAGTGTTGAGCTAGACTGCCAAGGACGGAGAGATTGCGGTTCGAATCGCGCTCGGGGGAAATGAGAGTGGATTTTTTTCAATGGTTTTCCACTCTCCCTCCACGCAAATGCGGGTTAACTTCCTCTATATTCAATCTTACCAATTACTAACCCATTAAAGTAAATAGTACTTGAGCGTATAACCCGAACGGGTAGTAGGACGCGGTGCTAAGTATTAATAGCCAGCTATGTGCATCGTTATATTTACTATTAAATATGTTTAAATTTGAGTGGTGTTCTTTAAATTTCATCACTGGTGTTCAACAAGCTTTGAGTTATTTTTAAGGTTTTGTGTTTTTGTTGAGAAATCACTTGTGTTCTCTGAATTAACACACTCTGGTTCTAAAATAAACGTTTTTTGGAACCAATAAAGTAAAAGTCGTTTTCTAACAAAGTATTTTAATTCTAAACATAATTTAAAATCATTTGAACAGACTTAAACGTCATTAATCAGATACACCTTTTGTGTGTGTATTTCTACAAAGTAAACTGTATCTCGCCGGTTGGGCATTTGGTTCACTCTTGCACAGGGTCGTTCGTACGTCTCCATTATTTGAGCTGCTTGTAATAAGGAAGACTTGAGAAGATATAAAAACACGTGTAAGCCGAGTTAGAAAGAGAGCAAGAGCTCTAATCATTGGACGGATGAATGGCGGCCATCGACCTTCGCCTTGGCGCTTCTATACATACTGAAAAATTTTGCGCCGTGTCACGCAAGGTTCAACGACACCCCTTCGACAACAAATCGACCCCTTCGCGGTGTAATCTTAGCCCTAATGGTAACAAGCGTGTGTGGTAGCTACATTCGGAGAGGTGGTACGTATCAGCTAGCAGAACTAAAAATCACTAATGTCAACACCTTCGTCTTTTATTATTATTATTATTATTATTATCTTCTTATTAAGTCAACAAACTGGAGGATGATCTGATTTGATTACTATCCATACGGCACTGGGCATGCACTTAGCCCCTCGGCTGGTTAGTGCTACCTTCACCATCTGGTAGAAATCCTATGTACTAGGGAAGTTCAGGAAGTGTGGTGGTTTCTCGGTATCTTCCACATTGAATTTCTATGGGTGAGTGCGAAAGAGCTAACTAAATTTGTCAAGAAAGGTATTTTATTTAACATATCTTCCAGGGTTCTACATGGGATTGACGGCTCTAATTTCTCTCCAAAGGAAGTTGTGCTAAAGATTTTTATCACTCAAGACCTCAGCTGGGTTTGAACCAACGAACATCGCGTACTGAGGCAAGTACTCTACTCCAATACCCCTGAGGTCGGAAATAATCATTATTTTCTTAGTGATTCTATATATTATTAATAAAAAGTGTTAATGCATCTATGAATATTTCCCTGGGGATTACTGTATAATTGGCTTTTTCTTAACTTATTGAAATAAAAAAATATATTAATAAAACCTTATGAATTTTGTTTCGTGGTTGTTACAACAAGAGATATTATACTGCAATAGTAATAAAAAAAGATTAATTAAAATATTGACATTATTATCTTGTTATAACTGGCCACCAATATACGAGTAAATAAATATATTTTTATTAATATATTCAACAAATTGTGGAAAACATCGTCACGGGATATCAGTCTTATTTTGGGGAATGTTGTCGATGATCTTGATTTTATTTTACTTTCATACAAGTATTTTACAGCAAGGTTTTTTAAGGGCGCCACCTTGTTGAAGGGAAATATCCTCTCACTATGGTATTTTTCATGGAGATGGCAGCTCTGAAGCTTTTAAACCACTTTTAACCATCTTCAATTATCACTATGTTGCTACCCTGTTAAAAATGGAAATATATTTTTAGAAAAAGGCCATATCTAAGATTCTAGCCATTTAGATTGGTCTAAAAAATGTGGAATTTTGATTGAAAAATCGTTGAAAAAGAGTTAACTTTATTAATTATTTTATAATTACAACATTTAAAATGAAAGGCTGTTAATGCTATGTATGTATGTTGATAACTTTTCCTCCAATTTTGGTGTGCATCATATTGTATATTAACGTTGGATACCTTAGTTCAGTCGGTAGCTTTTCTGTATACTGATCTAATGCTCCAGGTTCGATTCCTAGCATGGCCGAAAATGTATCATTGGTGAAATATGAGTTTCACCTTTTACAGTGATGAATTAACGGCCGTAGGTTGGGTGTTGTGTCTATTATAGGTTTAAGTTAGTTTATAAGTCGTGTTCTGATATAATCATTTGGATCAGAAAGTGCACGTTAAATACCTTAAATAAGTCAACAACAACGCTGTTTAGTTTTTATGAGAGTCAGTGTTGAAAATTCGGTGGTGTTGCGCGTGGCCGCAATGATAGCTTAGAGCAACGTTTTTCAAAATGGGTTCCACCAGTTATCTCAGGCTCCATAAAGCCATTTTATAATAGTATTTTTTTTCACAATATAAAATAGCATCAATTATTAAGAATGCCAATTTTTTTTAAACCTGAGTAATGGACCAGCCAATAAAAACATAAATAAATAATAATAATAAATAAACAAATCACTCCTTTAAACAACGCGGGGTTTCTGGACTTTTAAAACGCGTCTGAGCATTGTTGTAGGCAGCCACATTAATTAATTAATTTAAGTTGCTCATAAAAAGGGGTCAAATGGGGCAATTCGTTATATGCCTCCGAACCTTTCTCTTTTAGAGCAGAGACTCTTGCTTCGGCCACAACACACGTACAATGCATTTTTAAACTGATTTTACAACTTAGGCTCTTTAAAACGCGGTTGTCATTGTATAAAGATTGTAGCTTGTATTGAAGGGAAACTTTTATCTTTTTATTTTCACAAACACAATTTAATTATTTTTGTTAATAAAGCACAAACTATTTTGCGATATTTTATGTTTAATGAGACAGCTTAAATTCCATTACTTTAGTCTTCCTGAATCGGTTGGGCTATCATGTTATACAAAGTGTACCCATCTTTTTGTTGAGACAGGATGGAAAAATCCCAATATTAAATCATTATGTGAACCACTTCCTAAAATGTTTACCCTTCTCTCTCCCTCCATACTAATTCGGGTGCATTTTCCCTAGATACCCTGAACAACCCTTTGGATTAGGTCATCTATAACACTGGGATAGAATGAACTAGTAAAATAATTAAAGGGTTATCAAGAATTTCCCGTTATTTAATTTTCAACGCACGGTAAATGTAAGGTATAAAACACATATCTCACGAAAATCTTGGCCTTAGTCTACAATTTATAACAGGCATATTTGTAAATTAAGACCCCGTAAGTAATAAAGATAAAACCAGATGTGGCATCATTGTACGGTTTTTTAATTCTTCTTTAGAAAAAAAAAACACAACATAATTGAGACCAATGAAATCGTTTTAGCATATTTAAAAAAAAAGTTGACAAGAGACTAAACAATTATTTTAAAATGATCACAATTTGTCTGTTATCAAATTAGCAATGCTAAAATAGCACTCCGATACTTTTTCTGACTGAATCATAATCATGTACCCTAGTTTCCCGGTCAATCGGGCATGAGATGGACTCTCAAGTCCTAAATGCACGAAGAGAGAGATTCGTAGATTGTAATTATTACGGGTGGACTACGTCGAAAATTAAATAGAATCCAACCATTTATTTACGGAAATATTTCTTTTTATTAGACCTCCAAAATGACTGTCTCCACTGGCAAATCACTTCCAGGCCTTGTATTAACATAGCGGGGAAAACGTTTCTAGTATAAACTCTATTTTTATACCTACGTTACAACTCTTCTTCTATATATGTGTTTTTTTTTGTGCCTTCAGGAAGAACATCAAAGTATATGATTGGCTCCTCTACGACTTGTTTATTCTATTTTTTTGCTCCACAGTCAATTAACATGTGCAGTTCCGTGACAGCGGACCGGTATACTGGCGCCATGCTTCTTTAATACCCGTAAAGAGGTAATTATGTACGGTACATCTTTACCTGGATCTATTGTCTTTTTATACCTCAATAGCATCACTCGTATCAGATTAAGTAAAGTAAAGAGTTCAAGTTCAATAAATTAAGCTGCTTCTTTTTTTTCCTTTTATATAAGAAAAATGTGCCGGTGGTCGCGTGGTCTAGAGGTCAAGCTCGTTTGGTTTGGATTATCGTTGGTGTTCGAATCTCAGACACTGTATACTGAAGATGGTTTTACCTAAATGCTTTTCCATACATTTGCGAGTACAATTCTTCCCAATCATACCATCTTCATCCTTACCACATTTCAGTGATTGATGCGTATAGCCCAAACTGGTAGTGAGACGTGATGGAAAAAATATTGATCAAACGATTTTATTGTAATCTAATTATTATTATTATTGGCCTTTCTTTGCGGTTTTTATAAGCACTTACTAACCGTTCAGGTTAAACGCTTATGTACTAATTACGCTAATGATTTTAGGGATTAGGAAGGTTATATTAAAAGGAAGTGTACCCGCATTATCGTGGAGGGTGAGTGGAAAACCATTTCGAAAAAACCCATCTCAGGACACCCAATCGAGTTTCGGATCTCGATCTTCCCGTCATAGGCAGTCTAGTCTATTGCGAGAGTAGCGCGTTAGACCATGCGGCTGACAAAGCGTGTGTTTTTAGGTGTTTAATCTCAAGCAGAAGCGTGATAGTTTAACAAATAGTAGATCCCGCATTTATATTAGAACTAATAGGCACATAGTCTAAGGTGACGGTCTGCCATATACTAGATCACCAGTGACGGACAAGTAGAGGTTAAAATCTTGTTTGGGTGCACTTTGAGTAATTTTTTCCCCACATATGATTTACCTATGTTGATTTCATATTCTCTCTCCACAGTAATGTGGGTGCAATTCATCTCAACAACCGCACCCCTTGGATTAAGCCTTTAACAGCCCTTGTATCGATCACAAAACCAATAGTAATATTAATAATAGTTTATCATGGGTAAACCAAATTTATTTTTAGAAAATTGGCCTATCTTGGATACACATTCAAAATAATGCAATCCAATGAATAATTTGTTTGATTATTTAAACACCTATTTTATAAGTATGCAAATTTGGACGAGTGTGCATTAACAATTGTTAGTTTTTCGTCACCAGCCACCTAACCAGGATAAATCCTATTAAACATTGTCTGTTCCCCTATCCATGTGTGTCATACATAATAATAAGTAATAACATACATTTAAACCAATTGTATTTAGAAGAATAACTATTTAGATGAAAAGTCTGGCCAAAATGGTTTAAAATATTTTCCCTAACATTAAAAAAATGTGAGTGAGGCTAGTTATGGACACAGAATAAGTAGGACCATATAAAATAATGTATCATCAATAATCATGTATTAAATTTGATCAACATAATAACTAATAAAATAATACTTCGCTTGTTTTTTAATCCTTTGGATGGAAAAATGACACCTGTACACTGGAATTGAGCCCAGGATATTTTGTTTATTCGGCCGATGCTTTTACCATTGAGCTATCTAGGAGAAGTCACATGCCCAGGGTCATTCTTCACTCATATTTTAAGGCAGAGTCTGGGATGGACGTGTGTAAATCGTCAGTTGTATATGAGAAATCAATTAAGATCACGAGTGATCAGATAACTCAGCCACCTTGGACTCAAGAGGGTTTTATGTTCTCAAATAGTACTGCACCAAGTCCTATTACTTTTGGGGTTTCATTATTGGTTGTTTGTGGTTTCACCAACATCAACCATTGTAGCCCCAGGGGTG
>CABEEJ010006631.1:27213-38026 GCA_901482245.1 Timema douglasi | reverse complement strand
CTTTCAGTCTTGGCAGTAAATATAACCCTTTTTAATTAAACTTAATAAGTGTTACTGGACACCTCTCAATGAGACGATCAGTACACCAACTGTTATTGAACTTCTTTCTCCTCATTCGCCCATACCATCAGGTCATCCACAAACGTCATTGCTTTCATACTACCCTCCCCAATAACATTTTTATGTCTTGTTTTTTAATTGATATAACAATATTTGTTTATTAACACGCTTAGCTTAGCTTAGAGAGAGGATGGGAAAACCACCTGCAGCGCACCCAGATAGAACTCGAATTCCAAACTTCCTTTCGATGACGACCAAGGGCAATGCGAGTTTAAATGATGAAGGGAGTATATTAAAGGAAATACACAATTCTTTCTCTTTGAGAAAGGATTGTAAAATCTTTTGTGGAAAACCTATCTCATTTCTGAACTCCTAAATATTTACCATTCTTATTAATTTTTCTGCTGTCAAATATATTTTGTATTCAATGAAATTGTCTTATAAATGTATTTAAAGTATATGTTTCTTGGCCCAAAGTCTGACATTGTAGTTTTAATAAATGAACACACATTTTTAGTAAAAAGATATCCAAATTCTTATAAATTTAAAAATACATTTCAGAGAACTACTAAAAACATGAAACAATAAAATGGTATTCTTGAGGTTTACTTGATATTTTTTTGTGATTTTAAAGCACCAAAATATGATACATTTTATAATTTAAATTTTGTTCCTATCATTTTACCTTTCAAATAATTATCTGTTCTCTTTGAATATAATGTTCTCTCTTGGGTTGATTTTTGGAAATACATGTGATAATAAAATTCTATACAAATCTGTTTTCACAGTGTTTTCTTACAACTTATGAAACAAAATAAGTTGATTTAACTTATGGTATTACATTATTTTTACTTTCTCGCTATCTTACAGGTAGAGAAAGTATTGTGATCGTCAAAAAAAATTGAACTCAAGATTTTGATGAATGTCTACGTTTCGTGACCCCCTGAATATGAAAAAGTTGTTTGAATTTCCGTCTGTCTGTCTGTACCACCAACTAGAGCCTAAATTATTTTTACCGATCAGGCTAAGACTTGGTATCTAGGGTTTTCATAGGGTTGCCTCGAGGGGTTTTTGGAATTGGATATCTAACCCTAAAATTAAGGGCAGTTTACTGAAGGGCAAAAAGATAAAAAGTTGATTTTCTCATAATCGGCTCTAACGATTTTGATTAAATTTCATTTCTAAATCTTCTAACCAAAATGACTACTTTCAATATTTCGGCAAAATAACTTTAAGGGCTCTGGTTTGATGTGTAAATTATCTTTTTTTATAATATCTCTTAAACTATTTGAGATATGCAATTACTTATCATTACAAATATATTTTTTAACTTTTCTAATACCAAAAGGTAAAGTATTGCGACTGTAAAAAAAAAATCTAACCTGAAATGTTGATGGATGTCGACGTCTCATGACCCCCCTGAACCCTAAAAAGAGGTCTTTGCAATGCCGTCGGTCGTGTGTCTGTTTAAACTTAAAATTAAGAGTAGTTTAATAAAAGGTGTAAAGAGAAAAAATCGATTTTCTCAAAATCGGCTCTAACTATTTTGATTAAAATTCATATCTAGGCATTGATTAAGATTATAAAAAAATGGCTATTTTCATTTTCCCATAAAAAAGACTTTTAGGGTACTTTACAGAAGCTGAAACTTCCGTACCTCCGCAACTATTTGAGATACTAAATAACTTTTCATTGCAAAATTGTAGTACTATTGAAAATTTAAAAAAAAATTATATGGAATATATGTTTATAAATCCAACAGTTTCCGAGATAATGGCAAATATATTAATACAGTTTTGTGAACTTTAGTTGTAAAGAGATTCTACTTAAGTTTTAACGCAATAATTCTCCAATGCCATAGAGTAATTACATATAAGTAAGTCTCAAAAAGACTTGTTTTTCCTTAAACCTCTAAGGAGAAATGTGTGTACAACAGTGTTCTATCTCCATTTTAGACTCAATAGTCAATATTTACATTTTTTATTGTCAAAAATTGCAAACGAGGAATTTAATAGCAATGCTATGGCATGAAGATTTGCAACACCTAATAAAATGTCAAAAATTTTAACCGGAAGTTGAAATTTTAATATCAATTGTGGACCCAATATTGATCTCTTATCGGTCCAAACATACAAAAGAGGACATTAATTCTTTAAATATAAAATTTAAAATCGAGACAAAAAGTTTCACATAAGTATAATGCAATTTATGCTTGGGTTTGCTAGTGTAAATTATTTTGTTTCACACATATTACGAGTTTTGGGTAAATATCTCCATTTTTAAACAATAAAGCGAGAAAGTCCATGCAGAGTTTCGTACCATTTATTTTAATTTGTTAAAGCAGATAAAAAAAAGGAATTAAAAATGCTTCCAGCAGAAGTGGCTCAAATTGTCAATGAGAGCTAAGAAGGATTTCCCACCAATTATAATATTCGATTGGAATGAAGTAGTAATGTGTTAGATTAAACTAAAATCTTAGTGTAAATAATATTAATTAATAATTTTACCTTTTATGCTAAAATTGTAAACCCTACCTGCCACAAAATGGTAGATAATTTTCCCAGGTATGTATGCAATCAGCCCAACAAAAGCGAGCTCCAGACCAATCACAGTAGATTTATCCTGAGGTAGAACACATCTGAAATTAATAGGAATGAAAGCATCAAAATATATGACTAGAAATTAAAATATAGCTAGTAATAATATATTGTATTTTACTAGTTCAATCAAGTTAAATTAGGATTTGAATTTCGTATACCAGTATGTTATATTCTAGTGATTATTAATATTTTAATTAGATAATTAAAAATGCATTTAAATTAAGTACAAACAACAAAGAATAAACATCACAATCATTTTTCAGGAACATTTTTCATTTGAGTTTTAATAGTAATTTTTACTCATATAAATTGACTTATTTACATTTTTCTACACCATGGACCATGTATTGCCATCTCTTCGATATATCCACACTCGACATACTTAAACTAATAGGGTAAGAATGGGCAAGGTAGCATTTATAAGTAATGTACCCATATTTGTGTGCAGATAAAATGTAAAACTGTTTAGGAAAATTCACTCTCAATATACTGCTGAAGGCTAGGAAAAATTCTTAATATTAAACACCTCTAGAAGCTATCTACATTTTTTTTATGGTACCATAGCCCCCTAACTGCCAAAAGATAGAAAAAATTCTAAATATTAAACAACTCTAGAAGCTCTCTGAAGTGCTTTTTATGGTAATACAGCCCCCTAATTTATGCTTGTATCTTAATTTTTATTGTTTTAACCATAAATTAAGCCATTTTGTTCATATAATTTTTGGGGGTAGTTTGATCTTCCAAATCCCCAGAGACATCCTTTTTTATTTGTTCATACCTGATTTTTAAAGCTACAAGGTTTATTCAGTGCAACTTAAATTATTATTTATTTCAGTTTACCTGAATCTGAACTAAATATCCAATTGAGTCTAAATATATGTATTTAGATTTGCAGATATTGTTCAAATCGTGTATTCTAGATTAAAAAATTTAACTGACTTTATTACAGCGATTTCCAACATTTTGAAGTTTATGACCACAAATTTTCTTTCTGTGGCCATCGCGACCCTTTGATAACTTAAGAAGCGTTCAAATCCTGGTTTTTAAGTTTTTTCACTGTTTACTACTACCAGCCCAGACTATCTACAGTTAGCTACACCAGTGGGATAGGTAAAATTTAGAGGAAATGTACACTTATTTGCTTGGAGGGATACTAGGATAAACTACCCCTGGCCAGAATTAAAATCCTTACTTCACATTCACCAACAAACCAAACCAAACCCACATGTCCACTAATGTTTGTTTTAATTATTATAAATTGATTTTAATAATGATTATATGTGACTAATATGTATTAAAATAGAGTCAACAAGCCCAGAGTTGGGGGATGATTTATGTTATGCTAGCAGCATTACAAGGCCGCCACAGTAAACAAATCAGTAAGAATCTATCAGAATGGAATAATAAAAAGGAACATAAACAGTAACTAGTTTTTTTTTAGCACTTTAACAACTTAAATTTCTTCTAGAATTATGTATCTTCCTATAATTATCCATATCTTTGAAAATCAAATAATATAAAGCTAAAACCTCTATATTTTGACACCACCCAAAACACGCTGCGACCCCCAGGTTGGAAACCGCTGCTTTATTATAACACACTTGGAAGCAATATTTAACTAGTAAGCTCCCGGAGATGTAGAATTCACTCGACACTTTATCAAAAAATTAGCAATTTGGCCATGTTTATTCACAAACATTTTCAACTGTAAAATAAAGCAATAAAAAATGGAATTTATCAATATTTCTACAGTATTTTAATACCTATCTACCAATGTCCTGCTTCATAACCTCATGGAAGTTTCCCTAAAATGTTAATACTGGTACGTGAATTAACTATTCAAAATATATTGTAATTTAGCGTGTGAGGGTGAAGGGGCTTCCCCTGACAGTTTATTAAATAGTTTGTCAAATTCAAAATCAGCACACTAAACAACATGGCTATATGAAATTTCATGCAAATCGAACACTAAATAACGAATTTAAAAATGTATCCCAAATTTGAAATTGTTAAAGGGTGAAAAAAAACTTAATTTTTGGTTTATTCAAATGAAAAATTATAAGAGTTGTAACAATGTAACACAGCCCTATTACTCCTCTTCCTTCATTGTTGCTTTGAGCCTATTTAAATTGCTTTCAAGAAAGTTTGTTTAAATAAACAATGAAATAAGATACATCAGTTCAATTCAAACTAGTATGGATACTTGATAGAATAATTACTGTGTATTTCAGAAGTCAAACATTAACACTAACCTCACTGTCCTCGTTTCATCAGTCAGAGCTTTCGATAAGAAAATAATAAAATGTTGCCTAACATTCACTGCATTTATGCCTTCAAAATTGAATAAAGCCCTAATCAAGGTATTGGCTGTACAACGTATGATAATTTGAATTATAAAACTGTGACAGTCTAGAAGCCACGAAAGTCACAACTAAAAACACTAAACCATAAAATAAAATAAAATTGGCTGACAATGCTGCCACTTCAAGCATTGCTGGCTGAGTGAAATTTTGTTACTGGTCAGCTCATGTTGCTTTATGATTCGTTTCCATACCGCATTCGGCATAGACTAACCAGCCGTTGTCTCTCTCTACTGACATCGGCGCTACTATACTACTTGATTAACTAAGATTTATACAATCTACAAAACAAGAAATATCCTTTAAATGTTTGTTGATTTTTGTAGAGTAGGGATCAACAGTTGGGAAATTTTAAATTTGCCTGTACAAGTCTGTGGTTAAGGACTTTCATATTAGAAAGTAATGGGGTACAGAATAATCCTAGAACTTCCCAAATCCAGATCTCAAATCTCACAAAATTTCTAACTTTCAAGTTTTTAACCATCATTGGGGGGCCGGGGGTGGGGGGGTGGAATCCCCTCCACCCCCCCGGCATGACGCCCCTGGCTTTAAATATACATTTATGAGATTCAGACTATTTGTATGTGCTAAAATAAACACACTTTTACTATTGTTCCAGGTTTAAATCTTACTTGCTTATATACATGGCTCATTTGATTTTAAAAATTAAAATATTTAACTTTTGTTAGCTTTGATCACATTTTTTAATGTTTTATACTATGTTTAGTTAAAAGATATTTTTTCTCATTCTTTTAATATCCTTAATTAATAAATAATATGGTATCAATAAGTCAAAAATATTTTATCCAACTTGTTTGGTAGTTTAAAAAAAACTACAACAAGCTACAATCATTATTTTAAGAAATATTATTTTCCTCTTTGTAAAAAACACCCAGACAGAATTATCAGTATGATTCCTCCATAGGACCAATGTTAAACTATGGTTATAACATCCGACATTATCTATCAGAATGGCCGAGCTGAAAAATATCAAACTTTTATATCTTCATAATTGTCAGTCAACTCACCCCCTTTTCTCTACCTTCACGGCAAAGCCACCTGCTTGTCCCACTTATTACCCTTTTTTGGGAGACTTAACAATTTACAATGTTGCCAGTAATAGTAGACAATAAATGAGAAAAAAAATTCACTCAAATATAATTTCATGATAAGTCTAAGAAGTGGAAGTATTATACTATAGTGTTGTAAGCGCAAACCTAGATTAAATTATAAATTTTCTTTCTAGACATAGAGTTGTGTGTCAGATTAGGTATCGAAGGGTCTCAGGGTATGTTTGAATGGCAAGTTTACGTTCTGGTGACCTTGAACTTTCTAGTTCCTCAAGGCCAGGTAGCTAGTTAGTTAATAGACCATAATAGTGTGTTTTAATATGGACCTCACAAATTATATTTTGGACAGAGCAGAAACTTAGACTCCCAGGAATATGTAAAAGAAATGCTTGGAGAGCTTTTAAATGTGGTGCTGGAGAAGACTTGAGAAGATAATGTGGACAGACAGGGGAGGGGGACAGATGAACAAGTCCTAAGAAGAGAGGGTGAGAAGAGAACCATTTTGGATGTGATTCTTCGGTACAAACAAAACTGGATCTTAAGAGGAACTGTCTTCTGTACGACGTCATAGAAGGAAAGGTTGAGGGAAAGAGGAGCTTAGAAAGGAGGAGGATTCAAATACTAGAGGACTTGAAGGCAGATCCGCGTTTAGGAGGGGCAAAGGGGGTAATTGCTCCGGGCCTCACATTCCTCTCAAAAATTATTAAATTCAGTTACAGTTATTTTAAATTTCGCATCAAATAGTGTACAGATAATTAACAGCAACAAGTATTCACTTAGTGATAGGATTCCATTAAAACCCTAATTTGATGTTATTTAAGATTTATTGTATTCGAGTAATGTACTGCAGTACAGTAGAATACGCCACCATTGTGCTACCGCTGTAGTTCTACAGACAACTAACAGTGCAATAATTTACTTTTGTCAACTTAATTTGTTTGCATTTGATAAAGTACAATCATATAAAGTTTTGATAAAATTTCCATAAAACACTATAAATCATTAAATAACAAAAGTACCGGGTACGTATCAATATATTATAACGGATTAGTGCTAAAACCAAAAAAACTGCCGTACAAAGGGGGCTCTCAGATCCCCCCCCTCCCCCCACCCATGTCTCACATTTTCTTAAAACGGCACTGGTTGAAAGCGATAAGAAAATTCTGTAAGTTCAAGGAGGAGGAAGAGGATAGGGCGCTATTGGCGATCCAAGTTCACTGACAAAAGGAATGGACCTGTCGTAAGACAAAACATCTAATAATAATAATAATGATCGAGATATATGATGATACCGATTCAAGAATTATCGGACTTAAATTCGCGGTCTACTCGTTATATAACTTATGAATTGTTTTCAATCTCCATCCTCTTTTACCTCTTAAACAATGTACTAACACATCGCTAATAGCTCTTATGTTCACGGACCAGTTAATATTTATGACCATCTACCTCGACTGATCACTTACCCGCCACTTACTAATTGCCCTGTCATAAGCGCTTTTCATCTCCAGTCTTCCTGTTATCTAACTAAAGGTTAGTTTATATCACATGGATATATATTGTGGTTTGTTGCTCAACCTTCTTTCTTAGCAAAACAACGAGAATCGGTGACAAAATCGTCCATGGAATCAAAATGAATAGGAGTGGCTTTCTCACAAAAGGTCATATTACATTTTTTGTTATAATTTTCTTTGCTTCTTATCTATTCAATACATAATATCTGCTCGTTTGAACTAAAAACATATGGATTCATTTTGTTTATGTTTATATCACTACAGAGTATGAATTCTAAGTAATACATTTTAGTATTTGGTACACACATACTTTTAATAGCTTTATCTATTCTCTTTCAACCTGACACAAGTATAGCTATGTTTACCTAACTTAGCCTAAATAGATAAACTAAACTAATTTTATCATAACTATTTTATCTAAACCTTAATTGTTTTAACCAAATATAAACACATTTAACACCAACATGGGATTTTCAATACATCATCACACAGATTATTGTTTATGACAGAAAGTCTAAAGAAAATTGACTTAGCATAAGTTTTGGTTTAGGAGTAAAATACAATAAAAACCAGATAAAACAATTAAATCTACATATAATACCTAGAATCTTGTTTCATTAGTCTAGGTAGTATTTCTTTACAGCAAAGACTAGGATGATATATTCCAACGTAGCTTATAAAAATGTGTCATATTGTATTGATGTTCACTGTCATGTTTCAAAATCAGTTTAAAATTAATTTGTAGTCAAAATAAAATTAAAAACGAATATCATATTCTAAAACAAAATCTTTATGCTTACTCTATCTTTTTTTTATTGTTTTGAAAAAAATCATAAAAAATATACTTAAGATCAAATTGATTTAAAGTTGAGCGTTTGGAAAAATTGAGAACATAATTAAATTTCAAGAACAAACTAATCTAAATAACGTTGTTGAAAACAATCAATAAATGAATACATTAAGGAATGAATTTAACTTAAAGATGGGAGTTGAAAACGAGTGAGAATAAAATTAATTTTCAAGAATTCTTCTTCTGCGTTCTAGTTCAAAATTTAATGGAACTTTGAAAAACCCTGCTTTATAGAAAAAGTGATAAAGCTTATCTTTGTTTCTCTTGTGTTAAGGGGGCTGCCTCTTTAAGCTAGAAATTGCAGACGTCCATCTCAAGAACAATATTTAATTCTATGATACGTTATTTCAAAATATGGTTAGCTAAAAAATAAAGTCGAAAGAGTTCAACATGGCTATTTTTCCCCAACAACCTTATAGTTTGAGTTGTATTTATCTTTATTTATCTATCTATTTATTTAAGGTATTTAACAAGTACTTTTTAAACCGTTTGACTATACCAGCACACAATAATTTCTACCATCGATCGCAAAAGAGCCCACCAATTTATCCGGGAAGGGTATTTCCACACACCTTCCAGGGTTATTTTACATTCCACAATCAACATGGGACCGACGAATTTACTTCCCCTCGAAGGAAGTTGTGCTACGGATTTCTATCGTTCAAGAAAAATTATTTGATCCCGGCTGGTTTTGAACCCATGAACATCGGATCCTGAGGCAAGCACTTTACTAGGTCGACTTGAGTTTTATTAATAGAATAAGATATGTGAAAATGTTACATTAGTTGATTTTAAACCAAATTTAACAATATTTTCGGAGCTATGAGATTAAGCTTGATGAAAAAGGGTTCTAGATTTAGCCTTCCTCTAACAAATACAATAACTTGTTGCTAGGCTCACAACAGACAATTTTTAGATATTTGAGAACTAGCAGCGAGCTTTTTCTCTTTACCTTGAGATAAGAAGTTTAGTAGTTTTCTTTCTTCTCTTTCTTATTGACATGACAAAGCGTGGTTGTAGGTGAAGGGCTAATGGTAGTTTAAGCTCAGACAGAATAGTGAAGTAGTTCCAGAAAATGACACAGATCATTGTATTATAAGCTGTGTCTCTTGACAGTGATTGATACCTTATAGATGACCTATAATTAATTCACGACCTAAGTTTACTTGGATGACAGCTCAAAATGTTACTAGAAGTAGTCCCTAATAAATCACTACGCCAACAGCTGACATCTATCACTTTGGATAACTGTAATGGTAATATATTAATGTGATAGTTAACCACAGTAATTTAGGCCAATATTATTTATATATTTATTTGAGGACGGACACAAAGTTTATTTATCGTTTTATTCCACTTTAAAAAAATATTCACCCCACTTTCACAAAAACTTCTAACGAACGTAGATTCAAAATGGCGACTGACGAATTTAAACCATATGATTGAACATGACGATAAAGAAGTTGTTTACAATGATGCAGACACGCAGTTGATGGAAATATTTAAAAATAAGCTAAAATAATCATAAAATCATTTATAGTATGTAAAAAAAAAATGACTAAAATTTTCTCTTTTACAAGTAAATACGATGCGTGTATTAAAAGGTATTGATGTGTGCACTATATTACACAATCTCAATAACGTTCCAAAACGAAGAATAAGTACTTTTAATTATGTTTAAAATATTGTTTCGAGTTGGATAAAAAGAAATTATTTAAAAAATTAAATAGTATGAGTAAATTTAAGTTTAACGTTATTTTAAATGTAATATATAACAGGTAATTAAAGATCTTTTCATTTATACAAAACTGTGATCTTTTACAAGTGTTGGCAACCCAAAACCTAAACATATGATTTTAGAACTGTCATCTAGGTAAAAACCTATCGTGAACGGACTTTAGACGACTGACTTAATGTTGCACACTTAAGGTTGATTCACACTGATAGGACTGTGCGCAGACTGTGCTGGGACCGTGTCGTGCTGCCAACAATCTCGAACAGCTCATTCCCATATGAGTTACCTTGTAAGACCGTTTTTGATTCACACTCATAGGACTGTGCTCAGGCCGTGCTGTGACTGTGTCGTCTTGGATCGTTTCAAAAGTGATTTCCCAAGGTCACGGTCCAGCACGGTACGAACACAGTCCCAGAACAGTCCTATCAGTGTGAATATAGATGATGTCGCCTTAATGTCGTCTTAGTGTCGTTTCACCTACTTCGGCTTCTTCCGCAAGCGGCGAACCTTCACGAAGCTTCTTATTTACAATCTGACAGTGAGTGCGGAACATTCCAATATTGTTAACACAACTGTGTGGTATAAGCCAAAACTATGGATGAAGAAAACTTAATAATGTTTGTT
>CABEEJ010006631.1:12614-26503 GCA_901482245.1 Timema douglasi | reverse complement strand
TTATTATTATTATTATTATTATTATTAGCACCGCGTCTTACTACCCGTTCGGGTTATACGCACTTACGCTAATGTGTAATGGTAGGGTGATTGTGAGATGAAATGGAGGACTTACAGTTTAACGTGAAATCCGAACCACGGTGGAGGCCTGGCATTCCCCACATTCACAAGATTTATTGTCAGAGGTGAAGGAAGGGTTTTTGTATATTCAAAGTAAATCAATAACGAAGGATCTAAAGGTTATTTTGATGAATAAAAAAAAATTCCAATAGTTTTTTTATGGATGGTAGCTTAAGTTTTATATCTGATAAGGCGATGGTCCCCAATATGTTTAAAAAATTGATAAATATCTCCTTTAAACAAGTGTAAATTTGTATTTGATTTCAAGAAATATATGACAATTTTGAAATTGGAATCAAATGTTTATGGAACCCTAGGGTTCCACAGAACACAGTTTGAAAACCACTATACTAAGGGGTCATTCATAGCCCATTCTACGCTTTTTTCTTATCCTTTTTACCCCTCCTCCATATAACACCAAGTATACATATCGCCTGATCCCCCTGCCCCCTCAACCTGTGTTATGTAACTTTTCGGTGACCTGCCGGTCTAGGGGTAAGGTGTCGGACTTCTGTGCTGGGGGTCCGGGTCTCAATCCTCAGTTCCGGCACAGATTTATCTGATTGCCAAACCCTTCCTTCACCTCTGACAAGACGTGTATTAATCACAACTTGTGAATGTGTGTAATGCCAGGCCTCCACCGTGGTTCGGATCCCACGTTAAACTGTAGGTCCTCCATTTCANTATCTGATTACCAAACCCTTCCTTCACCTCTGACAAGACATCTTGTGAATGTGGGGAATGCCAGGCCTCCACCGTGGTTCGGATCCCACGTTAAACTGTAGGTCCTCCATTTCATCTCACAATCACCCTACCATTACACATCATCGTAAGTGTGTACAACCCGAACGGGTAGTAAGACACGGTAATAATAAGTATTTTTTCACATCATGAGTAGATGTCATTATTTCACAGGGGAAGCTTAAAGAGGAACTCAGATTTAATAACACTCGGAATAGTAAGTTATCTATAAGTATGCTTATTAATGACCAAAACACGGACAGTAAAATTTTTCCAAAGATCTGTTTCGGTGGCCGCATGGTCTAAGACGCTACTCTCGCAGTAGACTTGACTGTCGGTGACTGAGAGATAGAGGTTTGAAGCTCAGTCGAGTGTAATGAGGCTGGTTTTTACAAAAAAAAAATCCACTCTACCTCCACGAAAATGTAGGCATTAGAGCTCCCAAATGTAACAATTATAGGTCCCCCATGTAACAACATGTAAACATTATAACTGGCCCCTTCCCTCTCTCAAAAGCATTACATGGTTTATGGATAACCCCTAACAAATACATCCTGTATAACTATCGCTTACTAGTCTATAGGTTATATTTATTACCTGAAACTGAGAATTATATTTCCTACTATACAGGAGCCTAGCAAGGCTGCCGAAATGACACCAAATGCTTGAACAATGCTCCAATATGCTGTGCACGCAGAATTGCTGCATGCTCCACTTTTTGCTGTAGACGCTAGGATGTTAATGTCGGACACGCACGAGCAGTTCATGTAGATCTAGTTAATAAACAAATTAATTAATTACATTTCATCAGAATTTATTTCATGAATAGTTTAAAACTAAATTAAGCATTTACTATAGATATTGGTATATTATCAACATTAGTGAAACTTTTCAAAATAAAGCTTGTGATTTGTCAGATTAGTAGTAATATAAATAAATCAATAATAAGAATTTATTTCATGAATAGTTTAAAACTAAATTAAGCATTTACTATAGATATTGGTATATTATCAAAATTAGTGAAACTTTTCAAAATAAAGCTTGTGATTTGTCAGATTAGTAGTAATATAAATAAATCAATAATAATCACTTAGTGTTGCAACCGTCCCCGTGGTGTAGTGGTCGGTGCCACTGGCTACGAGCCTACCAAGAGATTGACATTATTTCATTATTGTTCCGAGTGACATAATATACTACATAATAAACGTATTTTTATAACACAGAATACATAGATACATGAACATATTTATACATACATACATACATACATACATACATACATACATACCTCATCACGCCGTTCCCTTAAGAGGTAGGCAAGAAAATGTGCGTACAGCTAAAAAAAAACAGCTCCGTACTTAATCCATCCTCACTAACTTTCTCCACACTTCCCTATCCTTGAATACTCCCTTCAATATCCACACACCGAGTCATACATGCCCTTTTATCCTTAAAACTATTAATGTTTCTCTGGTTCACATATTCGTCTACAACATTAAGCCACGTCTTACATGGCCTACCCCTGCCTTTTCATCTACACACTCTACCTTCATATATTTGCTTCGTCCCTCGATCCACACTCATCCTCTCAACATGCCCAAAACAACTTAAGACGCTTATTTTCAAACTTAACTCATTCATTACTGACTCTGTCCATAAGAGTTTTACCACATACATTTATTAGATATCTCATTCTAGCTCATGAAAATTCCTGTTAACACCCACTTTGACCGAAACACTGGTACTGTGTTACTCTTAGTGTCAGGGGCGTGTTTTGGAGAGTTGACAGGGTCAGCATGCCACGCCATACACTCCAACTTAAGTAGTAGGATTTTTCTTTTAAACTTGTCGCGTTATGTGAATCGTAACAAAGAATGTAAATAGTGCAAAAGGTGATACGGATTGGTAGCAGAACGTGGTTTTTCTTGGTAGAATTTGTTCAATTTTCAAGTTGGTCTTTTGTCCTTTGACTCTGTTACCAACAAAGAATGTAAACAGTACAAAGGTGGTGCAAAATGGTAGCAGAGGGTGATTGTTCTTAGTATAAACCGTACAAAAGGCAGTGCAAAGCTAAGTAGGCCTGGAACCAAAGTGATAAAGACAGTTAGTTTTTTTCATCATAAATTATTTTGTGAGTATGAGAGAGACAGAACGAGTCTGTGAAACAATAAAAAATACTGTGATCTAGTGATCCAATCGGCCATTTTTTCTCTCACCAATGCTGTTCGTCAGGCACAATGACTCAGAAGAAGTAGCAGCCAGTGTCATTTTCAGCTGTTGGATTTGCCCACATTAGACTGTAAAAAGGTTATCGAAAACCAATGTAATAAATCACAAGCGAGGATCAATCCTTCAGAGCACTCGACCAAGGTTATTTCAAGCTTTATTTCCATTGGTCAAGGTATAGCGTTTCTTGATGTGCGTAGATCTTAGACAAAGTGAAAGTAGAAGAAAGGGGGATAAAGGACTATTTTGTCGCTACCCACCCTAAACCGTGGACAAAGCTGCCAGGAATGGCTTAGTGGGTTGGGTAAAGTTAAATAATTGGGTGGGTATGTTCTTAGTCGTTCAATAGAAAATCGGATATAAGTTACTTAAAACATACAGTGTGTGATGTAGTTTGAACAAGTTTAGTTTAGAGTAATCAGGTTAAGAAGTCCTTGCTACTGTTATTATTCTTTCTTTTAACAGTCCGGGCAGCATACAACCCAAACGGGTAGTAGGACGTGGTGCTAAAAAAAAAGAAATAAAGACTGCGTGCTAAGACTCTAAATAATTAGCGTAGTCTCACAACTCTTTGACTATACCGCACCACACTCAAGACTTTTGAGAAGTGTTTTTCCTTAGCATCACATCTTACCATCCATTCGGGTTATACGATAATTGTTATAAGGATTAGGACGTTTATATTTAGAGGAAGTGCACCCACATTTATGCGGATGAAGAGTAGAAAACCATTTTGGAAAAATGACCTTCAGTATACTCGACTGTGATTCGAACTTCAATCTCCCCGTCATCGATAGTCTGGTCTAACACGAGAGTAGCACGTTAGACCATGCAGCCACCGATACATGTTTTGAGAAATTCACTCCCCGTGTAATTCAGGGACATGTACACCCTGAATATTCTTCCAAACTAGTCATCGACCAGACAGTTGGCAGTTTGCAAGACATTAGGAAGGACCTCTTGATATGACACTCTGGTCCTTTCTCCTCGTCCTCTCACGATAGCCGGAAACTCAGGGTTTGTAGACAGTAGCACCAACATAGGCTTTCCCCCCTCTGAGTTGGTCATTATTACCAATTATTAGTGGTTTTGCTCGTCGGCGAAACACTTGCTTTGTAAAATAACAATCAGTACGTAAGCGCAGGTTTGTTGATAGTGATTTGGATTGTGTTAGACTTTTACACTTTTGTCTAAACATTAAGTTCCAAAATCTGATATTTTTAAGAAATGGCATTATTTTATGTTTATGTTTGTGTAGACGCGAGAGTAAAATTAATACAGTTGTATAATTTTGTCTATATGCACCAGAGTCACGGTTATCCGGCCTAAAGTGGCGGAAATCCGGGACGAATATAGGAAAAGCCGGATATAACGGAATACAAGTGCAAATAATTTTCAGTGTGTGTTTGCCTCATGTAGCTACCTCGCGCACACCTCCCTTGACACAGCTTCTGTTTGCAGCCTATATCAAAACTGTGCTAGTATCTACACCTCCCTTGACACAGCTTCTGTTTCCAGCCATATCAAAACAGTGATAATATCACACCTCCCTTGACACAGATTCTGTTTCCAGCCATATCAAAACTGTGCTAGTATCTACACCTCCCTTGACACAGCTTCTGTTTCCAGCCATATCAAAACAGTGATAATATCACACCTCCATTGACACATCTTTTGTTTCCAGCCATATCAAAACAGTTCTAATATCACACCTCCCCTGACACAGCTTCTGTTTCCAACCATATCAAAACAGTGCTGCTATCTACATCGACCAACAGTACTATACGCCAACCGCATACATAGCAGTTATGCTTTGCTCTCTCCAATGTAACAGTTGTAGGGCGTTAACGATCGATTTTTTTTTATTAATTACTTGTGGATATGTACCGATTTGTTTATTTAAAAACGCACTTTCTAACCCCAACTAGCAGGTCGGATAGGGAGGGTCAGATAATCAAAGGCTGGGTAATCGCGACTCTAGTATATATATTAGAGTCGCGATTACCCAGCCTTTGATATATATATATTAATTTATGTTTGTTGATATAATCTTTCAATTTGATACCAATCTATGCTTGAATTGTTTAATAAATTATGAAAAAAGTGCGTATAGCCTGAACAGGTCGTAAGACGCAGACTGCACACGTACGACTATCTCGGACACAGAACTTCCGTATCCTCAAATTACCTACTGTGGATCCCCACACTCACCGAAAAACACGAGCAGAGCAGAAACGTGATCACGTGACGATCTCTAACCCAATCACAAGATTTCATCCTCTTTGGCGTTGTCCGCTCGGCGCGACATGAGATGGCTTCTCCCTTCTTTCGTTGTGCGACAATATCAGTATGGAAGACACAATCAAAATTCAAAATCAACTGAGTCAAACATTGCGTACATACGAAGTGAAATACTAGCATACGGCTCCATCTACTGTTGTGAAAATAATTGAAACAACTCTTTAAAAAGGAAGCGTGCGTATCATTATGGTTCTGTTTGGATTTTTTTCACGACCCAACGCAATAATTTTACATCCATCATGATACACATCTTAAAAGAAAGGTCTATTATTATTATTATTAGGTGTTCTGTCTTAAGACAGGTTCATTCCATTTATCATTGAACTTAGACCGTCAATGCGCCCTGTCCTCTACTTCCACCTTTAGCTTCCAGAAATTTCTTATTTCCTTCAAGCCATTTAATATTTGAATCCTCCTTCCTCAGCTCCTCTTTCCCTCAACCTTTCCTTCTACGACGTCTTACAGAAGACAGTTCCTCCCAAGGATGTGTCCGATCCAGTTTTCTTTGTAACCAAGAATCACATCCAGAATTATTATCTTCCTAGGACTAGTTCATTTGTCCCCCTGTCTGTCCACCTGATCTTCTCAAGTCTTCTCTTGCACCACATTTAAAAGCTCTCCAAGTATTTCTTTTCCATCTTCCTGAGAGCCCAAATTTATCCTCTATACAGCACTATGCTTCAAAAAGTAGTATTATATTAATGTATCCAATATAAAATAACAAATGTCGGTAATCAGCTGTTTATAGTTTGTTTTGCAAAGAATTATGGGTCAACATACATTTCTGCTATCGTGTGAATTGTTACGAAACCCAAGCAGCTTCTTCTCTCTGTTTTCGACGAAAGTGGGAGTCAAGCTGTACGCTGCCTACTCCTCACTTCAACCTCATTCCCAAGATCTGATGAGGATCTTAGATACAGCGAGTTTATGCCCCATTGCGTGCAAAATACAGATTATTTCACATGTATTTCACTGCAAGAGAAGATAACGTCACCAAAAGAGATAATAAAATAGAATATGCTGTAGATTTCATCGCAACAACTGATACTTTAAAAACTATTACGATAATAATAGTTTTTTTTTTTTTAAATAACGAAATTTTAAAGTTTCATCTATCTTTGATCCTCCATATAGTCCTAAAGGAGCCACCACTGTATTTTACCTGAATATCATCGACTTGTCTGACAGATCTGCAACCAGCATGGCATGGAGAAAAGTAGGTATAACTCCCATCCTCAGCACAAACGGGAGAAAATGGAATTGAATCCAAACAATTACAGGGACCATTGCAAGCGTGGGAAAGATTCGAACTGGAAACAGACACAGAATGTTAAATGACAAATGGGAAAGATTTGGAAGAGGTTTATTATAGCTTGAGATAATATCAATACCGTAAACCATTGGTTTTAACGGACCTCGCATTTAACAGACAACTTCTGTCATTTGCGATTTTACGGACGGTGGCCGATAAGTTCGTAAAATACGGAGATTTATTGTAGGGGGAAGTAATATTACTCACCTTTCCATTGACCTCATCTAACGTACACCGCTCAAAACCATTTTCATCTGGTTTCACAAATGTGCGACATTATTTTTAAAGATTATGTTTTTTCTTAAACACTGAAGAAGAAAATTAAATACAACTTCTGCACTGTTGTTTTTAAAAGTGTGTAATATTACTTAAACCAATTCGTTGAATTAACACGCAATGTTAATTCGACAAAAAAAAAACTTGTATTTTTCAACCCACTAATTCGGTAAAGATCTCTCTCTCCTCAATTAGTTCGTAGAATCGAGAGAGTACTATATATACATGGGTGTGTGAAAGTCAATTTATAAATGCAAAGCTAAGTCAAAGTGAAAGAAGATTGGAGCATGCAAACAAAAATGTCAAAGTTGTAGATAATGTTTTGTTTTTTTTCGTTTCATAACCATGCTTTTAATCGTTTAATTTTAATATTAAAAAATTAGCTAAAGTAATTTGGTTCAAGATGTGTTCTGTTAATTATTTTACATAATAAATAATTATATGTATTTGTGTTTGTGTTTCTAAAAAAATAAAAATTTATGTGTTTACCGATAATTGGTTTTTTGAAAAATTACAATTTTGTTCAAATTTGGTATCGAGATTCTATTTAATATGATAAATATTTAATGTTTAATTTTCTTAAGTAAATTAATATAGACAATTTGATTATTTTTTTTTCGAAATTGGCCTTAAAGATTGAGTTAAAAAGTTCTGGGAATAGTTTTTCACTAATAAATTAGAATATGTTTTTATTTTTACAAACTAAAAATAATTTTATAGTAGTTTAAAAATAGCTTATTTTTGAAAATTATAGTTTTGTTAAAAATATTTGAACAGTTTGATTTTAAATGAGTATATACAAAGTGTTTACTGTGATTTACAATACTATGTGTTAGTTTTTATGTTAAAATTTTCTTCCAAGCTATAATACACAATATGAGATAGTTTATACAATTGTGTTGCCCCATTTATTTACTATAACTTAGATTTGTAAAGTTTGTTCCCATGTGACATTTCAGAATATAAGATCTAAAGCTCAAATTTTGAGACAAAATATTTATAAAAATTCAAATTGTTTAGTAAATTATTCATGAGATTTAGAAACCCAAGCAAATTATAAATCACCAATGATTTTTAATTTTAAAAAAATTCATAAATATTTTAAACGCTTACCCAACTTCAAACCCGGTTAATCAAAGTTTATGACGAATATTTATTACAATTAAAACTCATTGTTATTTGCTCAATGCTTTCTAAATGTTATACTCATTATCTTTGTGTATATTTGTTAGAGGTTTAAAAATTTAATTAATTTAATTAGCTCATTAACCGAATTAACCATTTGAAAACTGTAATCTACACATTGAAACCTTTGGTGAATATTTAAATAATATCCAAAAGGGGTTCAAACGATCGTAGAATAAAACTAAATTTTAGGACAGTAAATATTATAATTTTCTTACAATTCTTTATTTCCCAGTGAGAGATTTTGGATCCTGTCGCAATCCAAGAAAATGTATATCACGAACAGTATTGCCACTACAAGCACGACGAAAACATTCCATGCTGCCAGTCTAGCAGGCCTTGGCGAAACTTTGGAGATGATCAGTCCTGATATCAATACAGCCAGGGACACCAATGGTGGTTTCAGTAGATCTTCAAATAGAAACAAAAAATAAAGTACCTAAAGATAGTTACCATCACTAAATTACATCACAAAAAGATTACAGCCAGCAACTAAAAATTCATGAGGACTGTACTCTTCATCTACCCTGTAAGTTATCAAACTTACCTTACATGATTCTACTATGGTATAGTTTGTTAGATATGGCCATAGTGTAACCCACGAAGGTAAGACTGCCACCATTAAGGGTAAACAAAGTGTATATTTACAATATACAATTATGCACTCTAGTAATTTTACGGGGCGCTAACATCTAATATATATTTAAAACGTGAAACGATTCATTTCGTCAATGATTCCCTAAGCTCTACACAACACATTGACTATCTATCTATTTAAAACGTGAAGCGATAACTTTCGTCAATGATATCCTAAGATCTACACAACACATTGACTATCTATTTATTTAAAACGTTAAACGATTCCTTTCTACAATGATTCCCTGATCTATACACAACACATTTACTATATATCTATTTAAAATGTGAAGCAATTCCTTTCTACAATCATTCCCTAAGCTCTACACAACACATTGACTATCTTTCTATTTAAAACGTGAAACGATTCATTTCGTCAATGATATCCTAAGCTCTACAAAACACATTTATTATCTATCTATTTAAAACGTGAATTGATTCCTTTCTACAATCATTCCCAGAGTCCTACACAACACATTTACTATCTATCTATTTAAAACGTGAAGCGATTCCTTTCTACAATCATTCCCTGAACTCTACACAACACATTTACTAGCTATCTATATAAAACGTGAAGCGATTCCTTTCAACAATAATTCCCGGATTTCTACACAACTTATTTTCTTAAAAATATATATTTACACTTTTGGAAGGGTAGTTCTATACACAGAAGATGTGCCTATAAATGTCAAATAAAAAAACTTAATTGCAAAATCTCAATTTTAGAGACCGGCAATTTATTCCGACAGGAATTTCTTGAGTTCTAGTAAAAATGCCTTTTTTAAAATTAATACAAACGTTTACTTTGAAGATTATCATTTCAAAGTTTAATAGTCTCTGATCTCGAATTGGCAATATAGTATTTAATAATTTACGTTATACGGTGAATAAATGGAAGCTATAAAGACAGGTTTCCCGTTGATTTCCCATGTTAATGAAATTACGTTTAATTCAGCAAGTTTTAAGCATTAATAACGTTGAAACAAAAACCATAAATTCTAAAAATGGTCTTACAGTGTCACATTATTATTTATATCTCAAAGTAGTATTTTTTGTAAACCTATTTATTTATAAATTCTCTCCGCTATTTGGCTTAGTCACAAAAATGTCCTGTAGGAGTATTTCTGCCAGGATGTAGATTAAAAAAGTCAGTGATAAACTATATCTCTCTGGGATGGGAAACAAGAAAAATGTAGTTTTAAAAGCCAAGTCAATGTTTTCAAGGCGCAAATAGTATAGTGAGCGTGTAAGCTCGTCAGAGGAAAAGGGTAAGTGTTATCAAGAAGTAAACAAGAGGCCTCTCAGGGTGAACCACTCATTTTATCCTCTTCCTTTCTATTTCGTACATCGGTGTATAAGTGTGATACTGCTTATACTGCTTAGGTGTATCAAGTTAAGATGCAACCCGCTTCGCAAAATAGCTTCGAAATCTCCAAGTAGGCAACGTCATTAAAGTAATATAGTTTAAAAAAAAATATATATATATTACTCACGTATTACTATTTTTGAATTTGTAGGGTCATCCAGTCCATTTTCTGATGAAGGTATAAGATATTGAGATTCCATGTATTTCTCTTCAAATAATGCAAAATTAACGATACCAATTTGCAAAAATAATGTGGAGATAGTATTAAACATTATGATTTTATTTTGGAACAACCTCTTGATCGAAGGAAAGAAATCTGAAAATAAATTAAGCGTATTATATTGTTTGAGGTATTTAAATTGCACTTCCTGAACAAACTGATTATACCAGCACAAAAACTAACTTTAGGTGAGGTTGTAGGGGACGCCAGATAAGGGCCGTGTCTTTTCAGTTTTTATAGGAAAACATTTGATTTTGCCAAAATAAATCGAATCAAATATTACTCTAGTAGAAACAAAAGAGTTTAATTTTCTTCACATGTTGATATCAACAGTTGTTGAATATCTGTTAAGGGTGTCCTGGAATTTAATGCCGCTATGCTCTTGACAGATATTCAACAACTGTTGATATCACCATGTGAAGAAAATTAAATTATATGTTTCTACTGGAGCAATATTTAATTTATTTTGAACAAATAAAAAGTGTTCTAAAAACTGAAACAATCACCCTTATTCGCGGCCCCCACATTTCCAACTGAATTAGGGTAATTTAACAGTAAGAATTTTAATGCACAATTTTACAGCATGTATAATTAAATATAAGTTATAGAATAATAGTGATTCAATGATTTCAAATCATTACAATTCACGAGTTTAAAGGGGTCAAACTTTATATTTGATGATTTTTGCCTACCTTTGTTAAGGTAAAGTAATTAATATATGGGGTTGAAATTTAGTATAACCAGACATGCATATGAAGTGCACATAATTAAATATTTATAATTATTAGTATTATTACTATTTATAATAATATAATTATTATAAATAGTATTATAAATTATATTATATATTAGTATTATAAATAGTCTTATTACTATTTATAATAATATAATTATTATAAATAGTAATAATAATACTATTAATTATAAATATTTTATTATGTACACCTCATTTACATGTCTGGTTATACTAAATTTCAACCCTGTACATTAATTACGTTTCTTTAATGGTACATGATAAGAGTAAAATAGCAAGATTTGAGCCATTATAGCTCGTGAACTGTAATTATTTGAAATCATTGAATCACTATTTATTGCTTATAATCATACACTTGTTAAAAATCACTTAAACATTTGCATTATCGAATTCCTTTAAATCTATAACACCTACATCACCCAGCTCTCCAGCCATTATTTCATTACTGTGAAGGGGGAACCCCACATTTCAATAATGTTACATTTTTCGTCCATATAAGGAATCAAATCCGGTACCGCTAGATCGGTAGGCATACACGGTAATGACTGAGCTAAGGCGTCCAACTAAAACGTATACCAGTACTAATTTCATTTCATATTTTTTTATAAATCTACGCATCATTTATGACTAGAATCTCATTTACATTTAAGCAAGTTTTGGAAGAAAAACACAGTCAGATTCTTAATTAACTAAAAACTGAATTGTGTTTCTGATAATTATCTTCAGAAAATTAATCAGAATCAATATAATGGATATCAGGCATTTATTAATATTCAAATAGTTAGAAATAAAACTGAAACTCTCTCTATATATATATATATTAATCTCATCATACAAGCCATTAAATTAATTCCACTAATTGAGGTAGGGATGTTAAAGGTCGAATGTAGAATAAATGTACCCGCATTTGTGTAGGGAAAAAGTTGGGTTTTTTTGGGTGGGGTGGGGGGAAACACCCTCATTACCCCCAGCCAAATTTAAACCTTAAATTCTACATCACTATCAAACCAGAATAGACGAGTTTGACATTTAATCTGCGTGATCACCGATGAGGGTAAGAAAACATCAAATTTTCGTAGGAAGATTCTTCTAGTAAGTACAACATATTTTAGATCAACAATAGTAATATTTTACTATATTATTGTTTTTATTTTATAGGTATTGGTAATATCTATCAAAAGTGACATCGGCAGATAACATAACTTGATGTATGAATACGTGAAAGTAGATCTAGTAAAGTGTCTAGCTGTCAGATAAGGCTCTTTCCATGAAAATTGTACTGTGAAACACTTTACAGTTAACAAGAGCCATATATATAGATATATGTTTTATATAAAATTGCTAAAGAGTTTTTGTATTGCTCATAAAAAAAACCACAAAGAAACTTAGTATACGTTCAGGAAGATTATGTCCTTGAACTATTCTGAAACAAAGCGTTATAAAACGTATTAGTGTATGTGTACATTGACATAACAATAGGATATAAAGTATGATTTTTTTTTAATATGTTGTTTATAAAATAGTTCTCTTCTTTGGCTCTCTTTTACTATGGGACATTACATTCATCAGAAACATACAGCCCAAATAATCAAGAGAATAGACTAGTCAACATCCATTGTACTCAGCAACCAGTCCCGTGGTATAGTGGTCAGTGCACTTTGTTACGAGACCAGTGGTCTCGGCTTCTATTCTCGGCCAGTACCATGGGTATTTTTCCCGAAAGAGGAATCACCTAACAGTCACCAGAATTTGGTCATTTATGGATAAATTATGTTTAAGTGTTTCCATTGGCTCCACAACCTCATACTCACCATCACCATCATACTCACTATCTCCCTCATATTCACTATCTCCCTCATATTCACTATCTCCCTCATATTCACTATCTCCCTCATATTTTCTATCGCCCTTATACTCACTATCTCCCTCATATTCACTATCTCCCTCATATTTTCTATCACCCTCATACTCACTATCACCCTCATACTCACTATCACCCTCATACTCACTATCTCCCTCATACTCACTATCACCCTCATACTCACTATCACCATCATACTCACTATCACCACCATACTCACTATCACTCTCATACTCACTATCACCCTCATACTCGCTATCTCCCTCATACTTTCTATCACCACCATATTCACTATCACCACCATACACACTATCACTCTCATACTCACTATCACCACCATACTCACTATCACTCTCATACTCACTATCACCCTCATACTCGCTATCTCCCTCATACTTTCTATCACCACCATACTCACTATCACTATCATACTCACTATCACTCTCATACTTACTATCACCATCATACACACTATCACTCTCATACTCACTATCATCCTCATACTCGCTATCTCCCTCATACTCACTATCACCACCATACACAGTATCTCCCTCATACTTTCTATCACCACCATACTCACTATCACTATCATACTCACTATCACTCTCATACTCACTATCATCCTCATACTCGCTATCTCCCTCATACTTTCTATCACCACCATACTCACTATCACTCTCATACTTACTATCACCATCATACACACTATCACTCTCATACTCACTATCATCCTCATACTCGCTATCTCCCTCATACTTACTATCACCACCATACTCACTATCACTCTCATACTTACTATCACCATCATACACACTATCACTCTCATACTCACTATCATCCTCATACTCGCTATCTCCCTCATACTTTCTATCACCACCATACTCACTATCA
>CABEEJ010006631.1:0-11170 GCA_901482245.1 Timema douglasi | reverse complement strand
GTTATTGTCAAATAGAATTGATAGGTTTATATTACTTTGTGGCCGTGTGTCATTGCTATGACGTCACGATTGCTACGAGCGCCAGTATGGAAGTTATATTTATATTAGGGTGGATAACTATAACGTTAAAGTAACCAGTTTAGGGACTAATCATTTTAGCGAAATAACCAAGGAACTATAAACCATAGACCATTTCACTGAGATCCCGGACCGAAACTTTTGATGAAGTTTATTATGTAACGTAAGGTTTATTATGTAACGTAACTTGTTTTGAGGAGGTAACATTTGTTTTCCTTGTAAAGTATTGATTCCGGAGTTGGACGGAAAAGCGCGCTTCACGCGGTGTTGAATGTTTTCACCACATTGTTGTTGTTTTTGGACCAAATAAAATTGTTATGTTCAACCAAGTAAATCTTTACCTAATTTACTGCCTCTCTCACCTTATAGAGATTAAGGGGGGGGTTGCAAGGTATTACACATTCCTGGTGAGACTGTAACTAAGCTGGGGAGGGTTGCGTTAGAAGGGATTAGCTATTAACTAATGCCACATTTTTTTATCAACCCGTCTTACTACCCATTCGCGTTATACACTTATGTACTAATTGCACCAATGTGTTAGAGGTTAGAAGGATTTAATTCAGAGGACGTGCACCCAAATTTGCATGTAGAGAGAGAGAGAGTGTAAAACCATTTAAGGAAAATCACCCTCAGTGTACTTGACTGGGATTGAACCTCGATCTCCACGTCTTCGTCAGTCCAGTTTATTGCAAGAGTAGTTCCTTAGGCCACGTGACCACTGAAGTGGTAAGAGGTTTCCATTTGTATAGTGCGGGTTTTATTCAGCCGTGTGCGTCCATTACGAGCTTTGATTTATATTTTAGGTAATTTGTTGTAAATTTAAATTAATTTTTTATAATTATTTGGTAATTAAAATCCTAGCCTTCGTGATAATAGAAATATAAACACAGAACAATGAGCTACATTCAACTTTTACAACAAACGTAAGAACGTAAACTGCACTCATCCTGAAAAATAGCAATTTTTCCTTGACGGATTACACCATGGCCCTAACTTATAAGCTATGAGATAGTGGAACAATGCGAGGTAAACTTGCTTCATTTCAGGATGAACAGAGTGTACAGTACATGTTTTAATTCTCAGACATAAATTGACTACTTTTTTAATGTATGGCATTAGGAGCTGAGCAGCTTGTCAACGCGATTGGGACAAATTAGAACTTTGTTCAAGGTGTTGACTGGTAAACCCAATGGGAAGACCTAGACGGAGATGGGAGGATAACATTAGAATGGACCTGAAAGAGATAGGGTCTAATGAGGTGGACTGGATAGAACTAGTTCAAGATAGGAATGGGGTATAGTGAGGAGGAGTGGATAGAACAAGCTCAAAATTGAGATAGGGTTTAATGAGGTGGACTGGCTAGAACTAACTCAAGACAGGGATATGGTGTAATGAGGTGGACTGGATACCACTAGCTCATGACAGGGATAGGGTTTAATGAGGTGGACTGGATAGAACTAGCTCAATATAGGGATAGGGTGAAATGAGATGGACTGAATAAAACAAGCTCAAGATAGGAATAGGTGGTGTACTTTTGTAAGAACAGCAATGATTGTTCGAGTTCCTAATGCCAAAGAGTAAGTAAGTAATTGAGAGAGAGAGAGACGATTAAGCTTCCCTCCATAAGACCTGTTGTTCCCTCAGCGGTGATACTCAGTGCTGTGGTCCTAAGATCATTCGGTGCATCTCCTGTCAGGTCGGCTATGACATTCTCGCCTTGTGAATATCAATCTAGTCTACCTGTATTTCCATCGAGATCTTGCAGATAGGGAGATTTGTTAGTTTCCACAAAAGTAACGCCTCGGGCGTTTCTAAGTATAGAGGCCGCTGCTACAGTGATAGCTCTTGAAGGTAGCATGTGTGGGAACATACTTATCAGTATGGCTGTTATCAGCAAGATAGCGGAGAGGATGGGCCAACCTGAAACAAAGAGTTGAGCTTTATGTCAGGCAGAAAACCTTTATAACAAAACAGATTTTTAGAAGCTTCGATATCGTCTTGTTATATTTGAGTCTAAGAAAATAGTTTTATAGTGCTCTGCATGCATTGTCCATCACCCACGATGGGATAGCCAACACTTTAGGTGTAAGGAACGGGAGTTAAGGCCAGTGTTTTTGCAGTTTTTATAGCAAAATATATTTTTGGACAAAATAAATCAAATATTACTTCAGTAGAGACATAGGGCAAGTTTCATAGTCAGACTTAGTACGCTTCTATGAGCGAGAGCGAAATGGCCTCCCAATTTTCCCAAGAAGGGTATTTTCATATACCTTCTAGGGTTCTTTTACACGCTACAATTGACATGAGACTGACGGCTTTACATCCCCACCGAAGGAAGTTGTGCTACGGATTTTTATCGCTTTAAAAAAGTTGTTTCTGCCTCAGCTGAATTTAAGCCGTGCTCATCGGATCCCGAAGCGAGCACTTTACTCCAAGACTAGTGAGGTTGACTATTATTAGTAAATAAAAGTGAATCTACTTACCCAGCCACCATGCTCCAACGGTTACCATCGGGTTACTTTCGACTGAAGTGGATTGGTACGACAGACAAATCCAGGCCAAAATGACCCCTAGCTTGGAACCAAAATGTTTGAATGAAATAGCGACAGCTGAAACAAAAACGTTATGAAAATTAGAATATAATCTTATAAATAACATCCCAAACAAAATATTATGAATTAGTTTGAACCATAAAATATCAACTACGTCCAGATTTTACGCGCACTACGTCTGGGATGTCCACATATTAACACTAATGATCTAGAGATGAAAAAAAATGTAACTAGAAAATACCCCAACTTTCTTGGTGGTGGATTATGGGATTATTTATATCTTCAGTTCACCAGGTAGAACCCATCACCAGCAAGTTATACCATACGTGACTTTCGCCTTAGAACACTTGCCCACTGATGTGGGTCATTACATAACTCTTGATCATTTATAAATGTATTTGCATTTGCATTTGTAAATGTTTTTGTATGTATTTGGTCTTTTCCCATTGGGTTTGCCATTCAGTACACCAAACACGGCTCTAGAATCTCCCATTCATGCTGCATATCCTGCCCACCTTAATCTACGAGAATTGATTATCCTAGCAATGTCTTGTGATAAGTACAGTTTATGTTAGTCATTATTATATAACCTCCTCCACTCCCATGACAATTAAACTACCACAGTTCACTTTGTATTTGTTATTTCTGAAATCATTAGATTACTACATACCATACCATATTTTTATATAAAACTAGTTAAATATTGAATACCATACCAATCAATATAGGGGAATTTCTTCTATTGACATTGTCATCTATGAAGGACACCCCGTGAGCCAAAATAGAAGTGTTGGCCACGCCAATCCCCACTTGTATTAAGAACATTAGAACAAACACTAGCCCATCCGTTTCTGTAGCTGCCACTTCAATTTTCACGGTTGAAGCACTGCAAAGTAAATGATTTGTGTCATCTGGAACCAAACGCAAGAATATTATCAAGTAAAAACATAAACTATGGCCCTAATTTAATAATGAGGCTTAGCGAATCTGAAGATGGATTCGAGTAGAAGTTTTGTTTATTTACTATTTACTTTACTTGCAAATAACTAATTGCAACTTCTACTTGGCTCTATCTTCGATCAGCCTCGTTCTTGCATATGGGCCTGTATCACTACGCTTCAACATTTCCCATGAAGGTGTGCTATATTCCAAATAAGTGCACGCTTACTGATGTGCATGCAAAGAGCTTAACTGATAACATTTCTATCTCTCAACCTAAATATATATATATATATATATTTATTTATTTATTTATTTCATGAAAAATCAGACTGAGATCTAAATGCTTTTCCTTTGCAGATGTTGATAGAATTCCACTAAGAAAATAATAGCATTCATACAACACTGATCCATGTCTTTGCAGACCATGATAGAACTCCACTAAGACAACAATGATCCATGTCCTTGCAGACAATGATAGAACTCCATTAAGACAACACTGATCCATGTCCTTGCAAACCATGATACAACTCCACTAAGACAACACTGAGCCTCGTACTTTCATACCATCCTCTTAACATAAAACACCATAAATTATATGATTTACCTATGGCAGTCTGGTTGCTGGTAGGCATGTTGGTAAAATGGGGTATGATCACCAGAAAGCCTGTAGCCGCTTGGAAAGCGACGCAAAAGCTGATCCAGGCGGGTCGATGGCCTCTTCCACCCCAATAGCTGACGACCAGGGCCAGAACCCCTTGGGTCAACTCACTGCCCACTAGCAGCCAGTCTGGAAATCAGAGTTAATGAGTGAAGCTTGGTCGCAGACAATTGAGAGAATAATCTTCTTGAGTCTCCTAACAATTCACACGCTAGCAGAAACATATTGTAACAAGAATAGAGATGACCATTTGGGGTTTTGTAATTTGAGAGGCATTACCACGGACCACCTCTGAGGTCTAGTGGACAGAGTTTCTGGCTACAGATCCAGAGGCCCCGGGTTCAAACTCCGGCGTTTTCAGATTATCTGTAAAGCAGTGGGTCTTGAACGATGTCAACGCAAGACTTTTGAGGACAAATGAAGATATAATCAAGCGATATATTAGCGACTCCAATCTATAAAACTGAAATTAACTACATTAGGTTAGATTATGCTGATCACATGAAACCCTTTATCCGCAGAAGAGTTGGCACTATGTTCGCCAACAGATGGCTGCTCATCGGTTGGAATCGCTTGATTGCCGGTAGATGCCATGGAGATTTATTTTATTTTTGCCACGGTGACATTGTGGATTTGTTTAGAAGAGCTTTTTTTGGAGAAAAATGATTTAATAATGGCCGGATTTGGAAGTTAATGAAAATGTTTGTTGATTAATTTCTTATTTTGATATAAAAATGTTTCTTTGAGTTCTTTTAGCAGCTTCACAAGTTAAGTGTATTGGAGGCAGAGCTTCAACAACTTAAAAGTTATCACAAATCACCTCAATCTCCTTGAAAGAACTCATAGTATACACTTTACTTTCCATCCATTACTATTTCCAGCCTGTGACATGGGTCAGTTTTTATTGAAGCCATAATATATTTTCCACTACCGGCTTGCTAGGCCTGTCGTAGCTTCATATGCCTTATTATCTAACTTAAGACTAGGATAGTGACAGCATCCATTCCCCCTGCCATTAATTGATCAATGATAAATATTTCGACCATGCCGGGACCCTTAGCTCAGTAGGGATACATGCTAGCAACTGAGCTAAGGCGTCGGATCCACAATACACACTATGAGGTGTAAATGGACCACGGCTGCCTGGTCGTGTTACAGTATGTTGACCCATAATGCTTTACAACACAAACTAGAAACATCAGACTACCGACATTTTTGGTTTTCTAGTGAATACATTAGTGAATATCAAGCTGGATATTTAATAATTATTGTGTTGTGTCATGGAACAAATTAATGGTTACAAGGGAAAAAGTAGGAGAGTCACACTGCACACATTTTTCAGAACCACAACATTTAAATCTCAAACGTCACCAAAATAAAGCCCAGGAAATACTTTTTAATAATTTAAATATGACAGAGGCCTCTTTTGACCATAGTATGAAGAGAATTAGAGAGGTAGCATGATTGTCTAACAGATGGCAGCACTAACTCAAATTGAGTTAACATAAGACTCTTCTCTTTTTTCCCTTGTACCCTTCAAATCTAAACAGAACAAGAACGACACACACGATTTCAATGTAATTGTTCACGCTATGGCATTAGGCACTCGAAATTCACTGCTGCACTTACAAAAATGTGGCATCTATCCCTGCGAGGCTTGAGTATTCTAACAATGTTTTATAATGAGTACAGGATATGTAACTCATAATTATGTAACCTCTCCCACTCCCCAGTATCATAATCCCTTTTTGGATCAAATAGCCTAAGCACCTTGTTCTCGAACACCCTACATTTGTTTTCGTAATGTAAGGTAAGAAACCATGTTTCACACTCATAGAGAACAACATGTAAATCTATGGTTTTGTATATTCTGAGTTTTAAATTCCTTGAAAGCAGGTGAGATTTCAACAAACTTACTGACCAAGTAATAGCATGCATTTCCCGACTGTATACTTTTCATAATTTCCAATATAATACCGTTATTGCTAGGTAAAATTGTTTCTAAATATTTAAACTCATTAACCCTGTCAAATGATATGTTGCTCGGAGTAATCCTTAAATTATCTTCCCCAATCTGTATTATCTTTGTGATCATATACTTCGTCTTTCCAGCGTTCACTTATAAACCTATTTTTTAACCACCCTTTAGTAACATTTCTATATTTCTTGCAACAGCTTCCTTACTATTGCTCAACAAAACTAAATCAACTGCTTATCATGATAGCTTCATTGTACCATTTAATGTCATTTTCAATTTAAAGAATTATTTCAAATTAATTCACAACATGGATGAAATTCAAACCCCGTTACCATCAAACCAGATCAGGCAAGGTTTAACGCCTTATCCTGCGTGCCCACTGATAAGTTTATCGTGTTCATAATTCAGTTGTAAGCGGTAAAAAAATAGAAAATCGAGGCTTACGCACCTTTAGGTAGTTAGACATAGAAGTCGATATCATTTAGCCTGGTTTTCTGGTGTTGAAGAATTCAGGGTTTAAGCCCTGGTAATGTGTACTAAAAGTGTTTTTTTCATTCCTATACGGTCTCTCTCTCTTTCTTTCTCTCTCTCTCTCTCTCTCTCTATATATATATACACACACAAACTCTTGCATTTTTCTCTAAATTCACTAAATTCAACCTCCCTAACTGTGACGCCGAGATGTGATTTCGAATGTTAGTAGTTTTACGTTTTATTAACCGAGTTTTAAAAATACCATGTTAAAACAAAAACCATAAATTCTTAAATAATTATAAAAATGGTCCTACCGCGTCACAAAATTATTAATTTTATCTTGAAGTAGTTGTTTTATAAACGTATTTTTTATAAATCATCTACGAATTTGAATATTTGGTTTAGTCAGGAAAATGTCCTGTAGAAGTCTTCCTGCCAGGATGTAGTTTAAAAAGGTCCGTGGTAGCAAATGTCTATCTAGAATAATACACAAGAAAAAGGTAAAATTAAAAAGCCAGTCAATGTTTTCAAGGACTACGTATTATATTGATAGTGTAAACTCGTCAGAGGAAGAGGGGAAGTGTTATCAGTAGATAAACAAGAGACCTCACAGAGTGAACTGCTCATTTTCTTCCCTCTTTTTCTATTTAGTACATTGGTGTCCAAGTGTGATAGTGCTTAGACTGCTTAGTTGCGTCGAGCAAAGATGCAACACGCTTTGCAAAATAGCTTTTAAATCAACACGTAGGCCACGACGTTAACGTATTGTTTTTTAATTGCTTCTAATCACCACATGCTACTACCCTTTCGGGATATAAACCTAAGTACTAATTACACTTATATGTTAGGGATGAGAAAGGCTGAATTCAGAGGAAGTGTGTTCACATTTGCGTGGAGGCAGAGTTTAAAACCTTCTATGTAAAACCACCCTGAGTTCACTCAACTGAGATTTGAGCCCCAATGTCCCTATCAATAGCAGTTCAATCTATTACAAGAGTTTCTAGTTTCTGTTACAAAGCATTATGGGTCAACAACATTCATTTCTATTTCTGCTAGCATGTGAATCAACCTTCACAGCGTACACACACAAGGGTGCCCACGTGTGATTTCCAAATGGAGAGTGGATTGTAGTCCCGTCTGCTGGGGGTGTGGCATAACCTCCACCCACCCTCCCAGAAAATGCCAGGGATTTAACATTGTGAGAAAGAATTTTAGACCATCAAAGTTTCAAGAGACAATTTTCGCAAAAACAAAGTTTCTGAGAAATTAACAAAAAATAAAATCAAGTTGTAGCTGAACCCATTGAAAAGAAACATGATATTTCTCACAAATTTATGGATGAGAACAAAAGGAAAAGAAACCTGTTGAAGAGGGAATGGGAGGAAATCTATATTTTATAATTTTTATACCTACGTTAACTATAATATTGATAAAACAAAATTGTTAATAGCAAATTGCAGCAAAATCCCAAACACGCAATTTTGAATTTTTCACAGAAATTAACAACATATAAATAAGTATTACAGTGGAAGGAGGGGGGGGGGGCTCGAGACCCTTTATCTCTCATTTATGGGCACACACACACACACACACACACGTACATAAAGCTCGTCAGTGACCTACCTACGGCTGTAGCCGAAAATTGGTACCTGGCGGCCACCGCGTAAGCAGTGCCCAAGAAGTAACCCGAGCTCGCACCATGAATAAGTCCCAGAACACTAATCGCTAAGATAAAAATCCTCTGATTGGCAAATCTCTGCATCCATGACGGGTTCCAGGTGTAACCGTACATTCCCATACCACATTGTGGAGGTACAGTCTCTACAAGAGTCGAAGATGTGAACTGGACCTCATTGTTGTCTGAGTTCGACCTCACCACTGTCATTGGATGAAACATCTTTCTTGATTCGTAGTAGATTTGATTTTTAAAACAATTTGAACACACTTAGATAAATTCTTACATTTTATTCGACGTAGAAACTTATATAGAAGACGCCTTATTGAACTGTGAAATCTTGAAATCAATTGTTCTTCATTAAATTATGTGTGTGCTAAAAAAAATAGATAGCTAAAAATATAAATTATATCCAACCAAACACGTTTTCACAATTGCTGACCAAATAGACCGTCCGAGTTATTACCAAATAATTTAATTATTAAAAACAAATTCACTTAATATTTTATCATCAAAGAAATATAAATTATTTTATTTTAATGTATGAAATTCAATAGATAACTTTAAAAAAACTAGATAAGTTTTTACAATAATTTACCAAATAAACACCCCGATTTTTTACAATTAATTTAACTAATAAAAGAAAATTAAACTCACTTTAAAAAAATTATAAGTATATAATTGCAGAGGAAAGCTGAATTCACTTATTTATATGTGTATGATTAGAAATATAACTAAAATCATATATAATTTTACACTAAATATTTTTTTTAAATGTTTGAACACATTAACACTCCGATTTCCTACCAATAAAATAAGATAACATTTACGTCACTAATTAAATATTTTAGCTATACTATTGCGAAAGAAAATTGAATTGACATTTTTTTATTAATCAATGGAACTTATATTTATTTTAATTTCACCAGTCAAAATATAAACGCAATCACTGACAATTAAGTATATTTGCGCTACATCACATGTGTTAATTTTTTTTACCCTTTCTTAATATACTCAGTTGCAATTTAATCGATTAAAACACTCCCGTGAGTTTTTTCATCGTCGAAACAACCAAGTATGTCTTGTGATGGTATCAAACTGAAAGTGACTAATAGATATCGCTTCTGACTACAATAAAGTAATCTTTATCTAGAATGGAGTCAGGTTTGAACGGTCACAGATAGTTTGATAGACCTTTTTAAGGTGTTAGTGTAAGGAACGCGAGAAAATACCAGTTTTTTTACAGTTTTTATATCAAAACAATATTTGGACAAAAATAAATCGAATATTTCTCCAGTACAAACATAAGAGTTTAGTTTCCTTCCCACGGTGATATCAACAGTTGTTGATTATCTGTCATGAGAATATCGGCATTAGATGACAAACTTTGTAAATGAAGAGAAAAAGTTGTCGTTAAATTCCAGGACACTCTTGACAGATATTCAACAACTGTTGATATCACCGTGTGAAGAAAATTAAACTAAATATTTCTACTGGAACAATATTTAATTTATTTTGGCCCAAATATTGTTTTGATATAAAAACTGCAAAAAGACTGGCCTTTTCTCGTATACCCTACACTCCCACCTTTAACATTTCCATTTGAACTAGACGATACCCCACAGCGGTGATCGAATAGTCTAATGCGTTACTCCCGTGTTTGACTGAACTGAAGATAACGGGGTGATCGGGGATCGTATCCCGGTCGTGTGTACTGAGGGGTTTTTTCCCTCCAAAATTGTCTCCTTATCTCCCTCGACGCTAATGAGAGTACATTTCTTCTCAATTTGTATCCAAACAAGTATTAAAATGTGGTACATAAAAAAGACTTTGCGTGCTTCACGTCTTACTACCCATCCGGACTCTCCACATATCACTCTAATGTGCTATGGATGAGGAAGGTTAAATTTAGAGAAATTGTATCTGTATTTGCGTGGAAGGAAAGTAGAAAAATATTTAGGGAAAGAAAACCTCATTACACTCGACCAGGGCTCGAGCTCCAATACCTCTGTCATCGGAAGTCAGGTCTATTGCGAGAGTGACATCTGAGACCACGTGACCACCGAAGTGGGTGGGATGTTTTTCCACGCAATATTAATGAGTGATTTTCCCCAAATGCGAGTGCATTTCCTTTAAATCCTATAATATTTATTCTTAGCCTATTATTTGTGAATATTTGGACGCCAAAGGCGCGGTGCATTTAAAGGTTATAAGTAAACAAGAGAACTATTCTAGTGTCAAACCGGTTCTGTTAGTTGTGACCGGTTACGGCCGTTATCTTTTGGTGAACGCACGTTTTATTGTTATCAAGGAATGGAGGATTCGTAGAAGATAATCAATAAAAGTATAACATAACTTTAAGCCTTTCTTCTGATAAGAAACTTCCATCTTTTTTCGCACATACATTACGAGGGCTTACTTAGTGTCAAAGAACCGTAACTACAAAATTTTGGTTTTTGAATTACAGTCGCTTTTGCAGTTATAAAACCATGTCCTATCATGTGTCAAAGAATTGTGTCTCTAGTTAATATGGTTTTCATAATAAGTACTGCCTTAACTACAAATCAAGCGGGTTGAGTTAAAGTGAAAGTGTTGTATCTCTTGTTAAGACTCTTTGACTAACTTTATAGTGCTCAGACAGAGTAAGAGACAAATTATTATTATTATCATCACCACGTCTTACTACCCGTTCGGGCTGTACGCACTTACGCTAATGTGTAATGGGAAGGTGATTGTGAGATGAAATGGAGGACCTACAGTTTAACGTGGGATCCGAACTACGGTGGATTTATTATTATTATTAGCACCGCGTC
>CABEEJ010006630.1:0-21340 GCA_901482245.1 Timema douglasi | reverse complement strand
GTCTCTCTACACACGGTTGTACTTGAGCTTGTCTCTCTACACACGGTTGTACTTGAGCTTGTCTCTCTACACACGGTTGTACTTGAGCTTCTCTCTACACACGGCTGTACTTGAGCTTCTCTCTACACACGGCTGTACTTGAGAATTTGCTCTTTAGTTGAGGAAATGGAACGGCATTTTAAAGATAAGACATTATCGCGAACATGTGTAGCTGAGTCCTTGGCCGTGTTTAGGAACGTCTAGGAAAATAGAACAGATAAAGATAGAACCCTGTTACGGAGGATAATGGCTTGGGCTACACTTTGTGGGGCCACCGCTTAAACCTTACTGTTTTTATTATTATTATTACTATGGGTATATAATGTGCGGTTTCCGTGCCAAATGATTATATCAACGCACGACTTGCAAATTAACTTGACTATATAACATACACAGCGTTGATTCATCATTTTGAAAGGGGTAACTCCAATTTAACTAATTAAATATTCCAGCCGTGCCGGTAATCGAACGTAAGACTCTGTAAGTTATGTAGAAAGATATGCCCTTCCGATCAAGATCAATAGTTAAGTCACTAATAACCCCCCTAAGGTGGAATCGAAGGAGACATGAGAAAAGGTCAGCGTTTTTGCAGTTTTTATGGCAAAAACTTTTTATTTTTTCGCCAAAATAAATAAAATAATTTTTCAATAGAAACATGGTTTAAATTTCTTCACACGGTGATAACAGTTCTTGAATATCTGTCATGGGCATATCGGCATAAGGTGACAAACTTTTTTAATGAAGATTAAAAAGAAGTAATTAAACTCCAGGACACTCTTTACAGATATTCAAGAAATGTTGAGGTCACCATGGGAATAAAATTAAATTCTCTGTTTCTATTGGCGCAATATTTTATTTATTTTGGCAAAAAAAAAATGTTTTGCCATAAAAACTGCCATAAACATTGGCCTTATCTCGCTTCCCCTTTAACTCCACTATAAGGGGGCACTCGGTAAGCGATAAATTGCTGTCCAGACGTTTCAGCTTTAGCGCAATATTTAATGCTACGATGCATTATTTCAAAATATGGTTCACGCCAAAATAATGTTGAAAGATTCCAACAGGGCTCTCTTTACTTAACAACCCTCTATTTTAAGTTTTATTAATAGGAAAAAAAAGTGAAAATGTGACATTAGCTCATTTTTAACAATTTTTTTAATCATATTCTCGGAGCTGAGAGACCAGACTTGATGAAAAAGGGCTCTAGATTTAGCCTTCCTCTAACAAATACAGTAACTTGTTGATATAACTAGCAGCGAGCTTCCCTCTTTACCTTCAGATAAGAAGTCCCGTAGTTTTATTTCCCCTCTTTCTTATTGACATGACAAAGAGTGGTTACAAGTGAAGGGTGAAAGAGAGTATAAGCTTAGGCAGAAAAAAGAGTGTAAGAGAACTACACAGACCATTGTATTTTAAACCGTGTGACCTGACAGCGAATGATTCTATCTCGCTGACCGAGACGGCCGCCTTAAGAACGTACAGCTAAAATACAAACATAAACTAGAAATTGTATCTCATATTTTGATCAGAACATATCACAGAGTGGTGTGTATAGTCTGGGTAACTGAAAAATAGGTCTGGATAGCTAGCCACTTTATTGTGACTGCCTACAATAATTAGGACTGAAAATCAGGTCTAGTAACTAATATGACCAAATGGTCTAGGGCGTCACGCTCGTGTTATACTGGCGTGCTGAGGACGGGGAGGTCGGGACTCGAATCCCGTTAGGGTTTTCTTAAATGGTTTCCCACTCCTCCTTCCACACAACTACGGGTAGATTACCTCTAAAACGCTTCATTTCTAATCACTAACCCAGTAGGCTAATTATCATATATGCGTATTACCTGAACAGGTATTATTATTAGTAGCGCGTCTTACCACCCGTTCGGGTTACACGCACTTACGCTAATGTGTAGTGGTAGGGTGATTGTGAGATGAAATGGAGGACTTAGGGCCAGTTTCATAGTCAAATTTAGTATGCCTCAAGTGCGGCGCTACACTAAATACAAGACGACACTTACCTAAACTCGAATGGAATGGGCCGTTCTCGCATAGGAAACTGGCCCATTCCATTCTGGTTTAGGTAGGTGTCGTCATGTACTTAGTGTAGCGCCGCACTTGAGGCGTACTAAATTTGACTATGAAACTGGCCCTTAGTTTAATTTGGAATCTGAACAACGGTGGAGGCCTGGCATTCCTCACATTCACAAGATGTCTTGTCAGAGGTGAAGGAAGCGTTTGGCAATCAGATACATTTGTGCCGTGACCGAGGATTTAACCCCGGACCGCCAGCACAGAAGTCTCACACCTTACCCCTAGACCGCCAGGTCACCTATAACAGACGCAGTGATAGACAAAACAAAGCTAAATCAAAATAAATATTTTCTAACCAATTGTTCTAAATCTTTTGAATAAACGTAATTAGTTTATAAACAAACTTTTGGTTAAAATAACTAGGATATTTGCATTGGTTAAATGTTCCTTAAATTAACCGCATTACGTCATGAAGTTGAATTTACCGCCGACACTCAACAAGTTACATTTGACGTTTTTCCGACACGGTTATATATATAGGCTATATCCGAATGAGCTCCTTGTTTAATTATTATGCTTGGAGAATATATTAGCATATTCGTGAGTGTGTGTAACCTATTTGTCCTCTTATACCTGCTAAATGAAAGTCAAGAAAGCTGTACAACGAAAGTTAGTTCACTGTATTTTGCACAGATATGGTTTTCTTTATTCAGACAAATTATCGCAGATACTTGAGAAGTCTTCAACTTGTAAATAATCCTCTCCAATCAGTTTTAATCGCATGATCTTGTAAATAACCCGATCTGTGTCGTTTCGAAGATTACCTCGAAGTGATAATGTAATGTTAGATCCAACTGATGCAATAATATTATTTGTTTTGATATCGCTAGTCGGTTTAGTGGGTCCAATGTATGAAAATATTGGAGCTTTAAACTAAGTGTAAAAAAAACATGTTCGTATCGTCATTAGATATTAGATCAATTCATTAAATTAGAGAAGTAGGCTTACAAGCTTTATTTTAAAATGCTAAAACGTTAAAATTCTTCACGCATTTTGATATAAGGAACATGACTTGAATTTTCTATTACAAATATCTTGCCCTTTCTATACCTATAAATAGCCTGCACTGGTGGTCATGACATTTAAGGCATCAGTTAATCAAAATATAACTCTGATCTCTCCGTTATCGTCAGTAAAATATATTGAGTGTGTGACGCCTTATACCACTCTACTACCGAAGCGGTTTTTCGCATCCTCTCCCCAAGCGAATACACTTTTATATTAAGAGGTTTATAGTCATAAAGCTAATCATGTTAAATTTTAAAAAAGGTAAAATGAATATAATTTGTCTTATCGCCGCGTCTTACTACCTGTTCAGGTTATACGCATGAATTAGAATTAAGTCTAATGGGGTAAGGACGAGGGAGGAAGCGTTTTAGAGGTAATATACCCGCATTTGCGTGGAAGAAGAGTGAGGATCCATTTGGCTTTGGAAGGTCGTCATTTTATGGATTCCTCGTGAAGGCCTAAAGTAATTTTTTCCAAAATATGGTAGTGCGCCAACGATAGATATATAGATAGATCGATAGAAGACAAAGAAGCGCTGTTGATGTTTTTACATTGTTTTAAAGATGGCGATTTTTTATGGCAGTTAGTTAAAATACATGACGTTTGAGAATTAATATATAATTTAAAACGATGAAGATACAAAATTGATCAAATATGTGAAAAGGCCGCATGTGGCCTTAAGGTTACAGGTTACACATCCCTGCCTTAGACTATGCGGCCACCGGAGCATGTGTTACCAGAGTTACTTAAAACAATTTTAATATATTTAGGTTGGATGTCATCCCTTAGTTGCTTTCCTCCTCTACCCCCTTCACGTGAATGTGTGTACACATTTTACTCACAACTATACCCTTCTCATCCCATTAGTGTTAATAAGAGTACAGCCCGGATGGGTAGTAAGACGTGGAGCACGTAGTAAAATAAGGGATTATAATACAATCTCTTGTTATGATCATTTAAATTGTCATGAAGTAAAACATTATTAAGTGTTTAGAATGTTTTGCTACTTTACATTAATTGGTTGCTTCTTTTTTACCATTTTATGAAGGTCATCCTTAAACCGTAGTCATTATCATTATTATTATTGATCTAATTGTCACAAAATTAACATAAATATGAAGACGTAATATTTTATGATCTGCCCGAACGCTGGAGGAAACAACTTTTTATAAACGCTCACGTATAGGGTGCTAAGGAAACAACTAGACGATCTATGTTGAGGAAAGTGATGCGCAACTTTCTGAAGTTTGTCTGACGTCCGGTAGAGCTCACATGAGTGACATTATCTTTAAAAGTGTAATAGGTAGTTTTCTTTCATTTAGCTAGTGAATATTTACTTTTCAATTAGTGTTAATTTTCATGTTACATTGTTTCTGCACCATCCTGTACTTAGATACTGTACACTGTAGGTACGGAGTCTGTTAAATAATGTTATTGATTATGTACCTACATATGTTGCTATTTCACATAATTTTGAAATAATTGAATCTCAGTGTCTTACACCGATTCTTGAAGTATTAAAATGAAAAACACCAAACTAAGAATTCACGAAAATGGTTCATTTGGTCGGAAATTAAACTTTAATTAATTAAGCTTTTGTTTTTCTATGTGTTCCTATTTTCTCGCTCTAATGTCAAGTCATGGCTACAAACAATCTTAACTGAACCGATCAAAGAAATTTAAGCGCAATCCGCAATGTTCACTCGGTGCTAGTTGAAATAGTTCCAGCCTTTTCCGCTCTGCGCCATACCTATCTGCTTATAAGCTTGGTAGTCTTAGGGTAAAGGGCTCGTCTCGGAAGCCTTCGTCCGCGAGTTAAGCCCGAAGTTGACGGATTTTTCTTGAGCGATTAAAATTCCGTATCACAACATCCATCGGACGGAAAGTAATGTCAATTGTAGCATGTAAAATAACCTTGGGAGATATGTTAAAATACCTTTCCCTGATAAATTGATAGGCCCTTTCGCTCTCGCTCATAGAAATTCTCGTGTGCCGATATAACCACTCGTAGGTGACCTGGTGGTCTAAGGGTAAGGTGTCAGACTTCTATGCTGGCGGCCGGGGTTCAATCCTCGGTCCCGGCAAAGATTTATCTGATCACCAAACCCTTCCTTCACCTCTGACAAGACATCTTGTGAATGTGGGGAATGCCAGGCCTCCACCGTGGTTCGGATTCCACGTTAAACTGTAGGTCCTCCATTTCATCTCACAATCACCCTACCATTACACATTAGCGTAAGTGCGTATAACCCGAACGGGCAGTAAGACGCGGTGCTAATAACAATGATAATGATATAACCACTCAGTTCATAAATTGCATGTTAAATACCTCGTAAGTAAAAATATAGTATTCCAATACGGCGTCATCATTAAACGCAACAATTTACAGAGTGCCATAAAAATAAAAATATCCACTCATAAAACACAAATGTACTAGCATTTATCTGAAAGAATTAAGGAACAGCAAATAGCCCTTTCCCCTCGGTTTTGTTCACTCTTTTTTTACCTTTAAAGGTAGCAGTTTTACGTCGATAGATTAAACTATGGCCCTATTTTATATGTTACTACAGTAGCCCCATGACTTCTTTGGTGCTGACTGACAGCTCACAGCTCAAAGCTGACGGCTTTGAAAAGCTACCAGACCAAATTATGTATCCCTGCGTCGAACCATATGATCTGCAAAAACATGTGTTTAGCAGCTGTCACTCCTGACAGTCAAAATTTAGGTATATACCTAAATGTTGACTCACAGAAGTCAGCTGTGAGCTGTCAGTCAGCACCAAAGAAGCCATGGGGCTACTGTAGTTGAAGTAACAGGCGTGACCCTTTTTTAGTTTTAACAGGGTGTCTAGCGACCTGGAAAAGTCAGGGAACTTGATTGTTAATAGAACGTTGTGGAAAAAGACTGGGAATTTTATCAATTTTTTTGAAATTTTCACATATTCACTAAAAAAATATATGCAATTACTTTTACTTACAATAGTCAAGATAATATACTTCTTCCAGTTTAAGAGCTTGCATCATAGCAGGCCCAACTCATCTCGCGCGAAGTATGGAAGTTAAAAAGAAAAGACCCGCGAGATGCTAGAAATGTGTGCAGTGCATTCGTATTTGAATGATTACTAGATATTTTCCGCGGTGACGATGGGGGACAAAGCGACAAAGTGTCTTGTTAGTAACTACAGTATGTCCCTGTTATGGCAGAATGAAGATTTGTGCACAGTGCTTATCTGCGAAACCATTCTAAAATTGTCAAAAACTTCCTTTTAAATGCAGTTTCCATTCAAATACAATTTAGTATTTCAACAATGTTCATTATTAGGAATTTCTTTTAACTCTTTTATCTCCATTATTATTCAATCGGAAATAATCCACATGCAAAAATGTTGGTATAAATTTACGATTTCGAACCGACCGTGACACAGAATTGATGGGCTCTTAACACCCACCGCTCATCTCTTTTAGCACAATTATTGTCCCTATTGAGCATACGTATCTGAATTCTCAAGGTCATCTTGGGATTTTGGTATCTTTCCGCCCCTCTACCGCGCGTACTTAGCCAAAGTTGAGTCGCAGTCGTGCGCATGCGCTCAGAAAAATAAACTTTTTTTTTTAAAGTTCCAAAACAACTTTGAACTGTACTGGTGTTATGTGAACTTTTAATGTCTCACTAAAATTTAACTTAGATCGCATTATCCGGCAGGCCATTGCTTTGGGCTGAAACCCTTAACAACCCCTTAATAGAGTGACACAATTTCAGAAAGTTCATGTGTCTAAAAGTATTATCACATTGGTTAATTAAATTATGTTTGCAATTTAAAGTTATCGGAAAAGTGGAAAATGGCTCTGAAAAACCTGGAAAATTTTGTGAGTTTTATAATTATTATTATTATTATTAGCACCGCGTCTTACTAACCGTTCGGGTTATACGCACTTACGCTAATGTGTAATGGTAGGGTGATTGTGAGATAAAATGGAGGACCTACAGTTTAACGTGGGATCCGAACCACGGTGGAGGCCTGGCATTCCCCACATTCACAAGTTGTCTTGTCAGAGGTGAAGGAAGAGTTTGGTAATCAGATACATTTGTGGTGAGTTGTATAATAAAGTTTAGCTCGACACCTTGTTAAATGATGGTACGTGGAAGGTGACTTTAAAGTAGGCCTAAGTGTCTCCAAGCCCTAAGTTGCTCGGCGCTCGAACCAGTTTTTAATTAATAAAATAAAAGCCAACATTTTAAAATTCCAGTTTTGAAGTGCACAGGGGCTACTAATTTTTAAAATTTCAGACCTCAAGTGTGCTATAGATATCGCGCAATGCTCATCACACACAAACCCTTAATTTTATTATATAAGCTAAACCATAGTGTAATCCGTCGAGGGAAGACTGTTATATTTCCGTCAAGGAATGCCTTTTATCAAGAGACCATGACATGAAAGAGGATTAACCATATATAGTAGCCCCGTGGCTTCTTTGGTGATGACTGACAGCCGACTTCCAACAGTCAACATTTAGGTATATACCTAAACTTTGACTGTCAGAAGTGACAACTGCTAAACACATGTTTTTTGCAGATCATATGGTTCGGCGTAGGGATACATAATTTGGTTTGGTAACTTTTCAAAACTTTTAGCCGTCAAGTCAGCACCAAAGAAGCCCTGGGGCTACTGTATATAGACACTTTCTGTCCTGCTGTGTCTGAGCAGTTGTTTACACGGACCGGTAGAACCTCGGGTAGTTTATGGTGGTGATATTTTGCGCATAAGAACTTCTTGACGTCACACCTGCGTGTTGTACGCCACTTGAGTTCGTCCAGATGATATATTATGTGCCTTGTGTAGTAATATATGTTGTGGAGGCAGCGACGTTCTCTCTATTCTTTTTTTCTTACCTGCCTAAAGCGTGCTTTGGCTGGCGGTCTAATGGTCTCTTTTTAAAGCTTGATTCACACGAACGTTGAAAATTGAGAGCAGAATCTGTGAACGAGTGACCATGTATGTTGTTGACCCATAATGCTTTGCGATACATACTTAAAACAGACGATTACAAATATATTAGCATTAATTAATCTATTTATTAGTATATTAGCCGTTGAAAAATCGACGGTTTTTTATTTCTGGTCATCTGGTCGTGTAGCGTGTCCCATTGGCATTTGTTGAGCAATGATTGCGAACTAGAATAATTTTTAAATTACTCTCAAAATCTAGGAGGCGCGTTTAAATAAAAGAATCCGTGGTAGACCAAATATGTACTCCAATGAGATTGTGAAACTGTTCCTCAACATAAGATTTAATTATAAACAACATTGTTTGTAAATACCTTTCGTTTTAGTAAATTTCCCTGTTTAAAAAATACTTCCCCAACCCCCATGGTCACCACAAATTATTGTACCCTTTTAGTTTTGGGACTACTTCCCTGCAAAATTTAAGATTTCTATGTCTTTTGGGCTTTGAGATTTTTTTGGCTGGACAGAAGAACTGGTAATTATTATAGAGGAGATTTAATTTTCTAGTAGATGTTGTTTTCTATTTATTGTGTTGTGCGATGAATCAATTAAGAACAACAACGAGACGCATACACATTTTATTTGGCGAGTTATTTAAAATCATTTCACAACAGTAGATGTAGCTGTCTGCGTGTATATCTTTTTATGGGTCGGCTAAGGCGCATACGCACAAATTTAGTCGGCTGGTTTTTTCCCCTCCTAGCACCTTGTCCTTGTACCCGTTTGGGTTGGCGTGTTTTTAGATTTGATTCGTTTTTCCGCGCAAATTTTTTATGGAACAATGCGGACAAATCTGAGATTGTTTCTATCAGAGCAGAGTGACCTATGCTGTTCGCGCCGATTCCTTGCGATTGGCTTAGAGCTCGTCACGTCACGTTTTTCGGTGTGAACTTGTGAATTCTCAGTAAAGGCGTTATATCGTTGTAGATTGGATTGCCTTAACGTGGAGGTCTTGGGCTAGAATCCCGGGTGGATATATGGATTTTTATTTACCCTAAACAGTTTTACACCTCTCCTTCATATGCAAGTGCGAGTTTATTTCCTCCTAATTATACCGTCATCATCATTTACCACCCCAGCTGTATCCCTATTCGTACATCCCGGATGTGAGAATATATAATATAATATATTCACCTCCGGGATGTACGTATTTATTTGATTGCGTGTGTAGGTGTATATATATACACACACACGCTCCGGCCTCCAGATGTATAGTAAGACGCATTGCACGTAAAAAACCCATTTAAAGCCTTATATTAACGATAAACGCGTAAATCATACGACTTAAATCTTCTCTCTCTAAGGTTGAGTCGGCTCGTTCAAGTTTAGTCCCATACACCAATGACCCTGAGCTTATGTTAAACACCTGTAAAAAAAAAAGACGTTAGTACCGGTAAATATACGAATATAAAATACTTAATACAAAGTTTAGCCAAGCAAACCTTATCGTCACAGAGCGTGATACAAACTTGTAAATAGTTATCACCTTGGAAATGTTTCGGAATGTTTATGTAACATTCTCGAGTAAAAAAAAGTAAACCCCCTCCTCGTATAATTATAATTATTGGGAAATAATTGCCCGTGTCGAGCAGTTTATGAGGTGGATTGCCAACGGAGAGCTGGACCTATTGACGTCAATAGTCTGTATCTTCGGGGAGGAGAGAGGGTAATTATGGCTAAAGGTTAGGTCATAACAGGTTGCGACTGATGTTTTCATTCTTATCTCAATTAAGAAACATATTATAATAACCATAGCTCGGTACATAACAGTTGGGTCACGATCACTGGCCAGGAGGATTATCGTCATATATTAGTTGTGCCACGATCACTGGCCAGGAGGGTTATCGTCATAGATTAGTTGGGCCTCGATCACTGGACAGGAGGGTTATCGTCATAGATTAGTTGTGCCACAATCACTCGCCAGGAGGGTTATCGTCATAGATTAGTTGGGCCTCGTTCACTGGCCAGGAGGATTATCGTCATAGCTTAGTTGTGCCACGATCACTGACCAGGAGGATTATCGTCATATATTAGTTGTGCCACGATCACTGACCAGGAGGATTATCGTCATAGCTTAGTTGTGCCACGATCACTGACCAGGAGGATTATCGTCATAGCTTAGTTGTGCCACGATCACTGACCAGGAGGATTATCGTCATAGCTTAGTTGTGCCACGATCACTGACCAGGAGGATTATCGTCATAGCTTAGTTGTGCCACAATCACTGGCCAAGAGGATTATCGTCATATATTAGTTGGGTCACGATCACTGACTAGGAGGATTATCGTCATAGCTTAGTTGCGCCACGATCACTACCAGGAGGATTATCGACATAGCTTAGTTGTGCCACGGCCACTGACCAGGAGGATTACCCTCATAGCTTAGTTGTGCCACGATCACTGGCCAAGAGGATTATCGTCATATATTAGTTGGGTCACGATCACTGACTAGGAGAATTATCGTCATGGCTTAGTTGGGTCACGATCACTGACCAGGAGGATTTATCGTCATATATTAGTTGGGCCACGATCACTGACCAGGAGGATTATCGTCATAGCTTAGTTGTGCCACGATCACTGACCAGGAGGGTTATCGTCATATATTAGTTGGGCCACGATCACTGACCAGGAGGATTACCCTCATAGCTTAGTTGTGCCACGATCACTGACCAGGAGGGTTTATCGTCATATATTAGTTGGGCCACGATCACTGACCAGGAGGATTATCGTCATAGCTTAGTTGTGCCACGATCACTGACCAGGAGGAATATAGCAGATAATAGACCTGCAGGTAAATATGAATTCGGCCCCACCAATATCTTTGCCTTATATTAGTTTAGGTTATGTTAGACTAGATTAGGTTAGGTTAGATTAGCTTAGCTTATTATTTTGTCGTTTTACCATCCATCACTTGCTGTTTTTCGCTCAGCTCGAGAAAACATTTACAACCTTCCTAAATGGAGCGCCACAACAGCTGAGCCGAGTTGATCATTAGTACGCTTTGTCTACATTTCCCAAGAAGGAACTCGTGGCCCAACTGTAATACACCCTCATGGTTGCTAAGGGGGTAGAAACGGGGGATGGGGGTGAACCCACCCGCCTTTGGAATTTGATGGACTCCCTTAGGCGTCCATATATACGTGCAAACACCATAAAAATTAGCTTTCTACGTCCTTGACGGGAGCTATTAGGAAATAACCATTGAAATAGTTACCATTCAAAATACGACATACAACAAATTATCATTGTATTTATCCTTATTTTGAGAATACTGTAGTTGATAGTACTAAAAAAAAATATTATTTATAAGCAAGTGATCAGTGAATGTATAAATTAGGAATGCCAGGTCTCCACCATGGTTCGGATTCCACGTTAAACTGTAGGTCCTCCATTTCATCTCACAATCACCCTACCATTACACATTAGCGTAAGTGCGTATAACCCGAACGGGTAGTAAGACGCGGTGCTAATAATAATAATAATAAATTAAAAGCTTGGTGTATATTTCAAACAAACCGGTATAGTATTTTAAATATAAAGCTTTACATTTAAAAAAAATCTAACTCCACTGCGTCAGCCTGGGATCGAGCTATACCGGCCGAGCGGCCACCGCCGTTAGGTATAAAAGTGCTAACATTTGCGGATAGAGGGTGTCATGTAGTCATCACAACGAACCCTACGGCCATTAATATCACTGTTCTAGACCGGAGCCGCCACCTATTTATTAAAGTAGCTACTCATTTGTGCTCGCGAGGTTGAGTTTGATTGCTTTGTTAATAGATTCTGGAAGTGTCGGGGATCAAACCCGGGACCTCTGACAACAAAGGTGGTCAAATATACGTACTTTTATATATTTTTTATATTGGAGGTATTTAACACCCGTTCAGGTTCGAATATGTACTAGTTACGCTAATGAGCTAGATATGAGAGGTTTGATTTAGAGGAAGTATACCCATATTTGCATGGAGGGAGAGTTTAAAACTATTTAGGAAAGTACACCTGACTGGAATTCGAACCACGATCTCCCCGTCATCGGCAGTCTAGTGAAACACGAGTGACGCCGTGACTAATTACGCAAATGTGTTATGGATGAATGGTTGAATTCATAGGAAGCGTACCCGAATGTTCTTAGAGAAAGAGTGGGGAAAACGAATGAGGGACAAACTATCCGTGGTAGACACGAATAAGATGAGAACCCCTTACCCCTCTCCGTTACTGTCAAACCAGACTTGACGAGCCGGACACCATTTCCCCACGTGTACACCGGTAAGCATCAGTATCCATAGCCTCAGTTAGGGAAGGTTACCACTAAGAAAAGGTCTTCTTGAGGACCTGTATGTGGCAGCCCCACTACAGTAGCCCCATGACTTCTTTGGTGCTGACTGACAGCTCACAGCTGACTTCTGACAGTCAACATTTAGGTATATATCTAAATTTTGACCGTCAGAAGTGACAGCTGCTAAACACATGTTTTTACAGATCATTTGGTCCGGCGTAGGTATACATAATTTGGTCTGGTAACGTTTCAAAGCTGTCAGTCAGCACCAAAGAAGCCATGGGGCTACTGTACTCAGGTGTAGGTCACGACAGGCCTAGTAAGCTTGTGGCCAAAACAAACCCATACTCGAGAAAACATAGCAAAATACCAGAATGAAAAAACTGTTGATAACCATAAGCTAAGAATGACTTTGATTATTGGGACACTGCCTGGAATAGGTGAAGAGATCGTGGATTTGTTGGACGAGATAATATTGGATGCTCTGGGCCTGAGAGTTAGTGGCATGAGAGAAATAAGGAATGGCTTCATTCTACATTCGATGGAAAATGATGAAGGGGGGAGAAACGGAGTAGGCTTCGTGGTGAGAGAAGGGATACAGGCGAAGGTAGTAGGATGAACGATAGAATAATGAAGATGACAAATAATGACAGCGGATAAAAGGTGGAGGTGATACAAGTGTATGCCCCACAAGTGGAATATCCATCAGAAGAAATAGACATGTTTGAAGAAGACCTAGAAAGGCATATGGGAAACGAGTGTCGGATAGTAATGGGCGATCCTAATCCAAAAGTAGAAAGAGAAAGTAGGGTTTGAGGAGGTGTTCGTGAAGGAAGGATGGGGTGAGGGAATTAAGGAGGGTAGTAGACTGTTGGAGTATGTGTAAGAAATAAAATGAAAGTGGCAAACAGCTGGTATAAGAAGAGTCATAAAATCACTAGATAAAGTTGAGATGGGGAGCAAAAGTTGGTGATAGAATACTACTCTATCATTGATGAAGAAATGAAAAGGCAGACCTTAAACATCAAGGTAATACCAAGTGTATCCTTAGATAGTGACCACATGTTGCTAGTGCCATACACAAAGGGATGGGGATGCAGGAGAGAAAAATAGTAAGACAAGAAAGAATAATAAAGGTATGGAGGCTAAAAAATGAAGAGGAACGAGAGCTATAATTAAGAAAGCAAAAAGCTTAATACCCAAAGATGAGATACAAAGTGTTGAGGTTGAATGGGAAAGGGCTAAGAATAGTCGGATGAGAGTCGCAGAGAAGGTATATGGGAGGACATGTAATAAGTGGAAGGAGACACCCTAACAGAGGAAGAATATAGGAAGAAGAAGAAAAGAGCCAAGCGAGTTGTATTTGGAAGCCGGGAAGGATTGGGTGTTCAAATGAACAGAAATGCTGGAAACAGGACGTGGAAGTAAGTAAGGTGTTATATAGCCAAATAAGAAACAAGAGGAGAGGTAAAAGACAAAAAATTAGAAAGATAGGTAAAGAAGGAAGCACGTTGAAGACAGGAGAAGAGGAAAAGGAACTATGGATGAGGTATTTCGAGAAAATGTTCAACCCAGAAAAGGGAAGTAATGAGATTGAAAGAGAGGAGCAGGAAGAAGTAGAAAAAGAGGAGGAAAGAGGTCCAACAAGATAAGAGGTGGGGGATGCATTAGAGAGAGTGAAACAAGGAAAAGCACCGGTTGTGTACGAACTGACTGTGGAAATAAGGGCAGCAGGTGAAGTAGGTATACAAAGGTTATACAGGGTACTGAGCGTGGTTTGGAAGCAGAACAAGGTACCGGGAGACTGGGAAAAAAGTTATAATACCTCTTTTCATGAAAGGAAACAGCAAGAGGTCTACATATTATAGGGGGATAAGGCTGATGTGCCACTAAAAAAATAAATGAGAAGATTCTAGAAAAGAGAATAAAAAATAAAATGAATGAAAGGGGGAGAGGTCTACAATAGACTTAATCTTTGCCATACGATGGATGATGGAAAGAAGGTATTAGTATGGGAAAGACCTGGTAATGGTATTTATGGATGTGGAAAAGTCGTATGATAGCGTGGATAGTAATAAAGTTTGGAAAGCGATGGAGGAGGCAGAAATGAAAAGAAGAGTGGTAATAAGAGTGAAAAGCATGTAAGAGGATAACAGGAGCTTTGTTAAGATAGAGAGACTGAGAAGTACGAAGTGGTTTCAAATTAAAAAATTGAGGGAAGCAGGAGAGTACCCTTTCACCATAACTATTTGTAATGGTAATGGAAATGGTCATGAACAAAGTGGCAGGAAAACTAGAGGAGGGGAAAATGAAAGCCATGTTGTTTGTTGATTACTTGATGCTATGGGGGGAGAATGGAGTGTGGAATGAAATTTAGCAGGCAAAGTGTGAAGTGATGGTAATTACAAGGAAGAGGGTAAGGCCTAATAAAGTTATTAGGTTGAATGGAGCAGAGATGAGAAAAGTACAGAACGTAAAATATCTTGGAAGCGTAATTGAGGAGAAAGGTGTAAGTAGATAAGATGTAATGAGAAGAGAACAGCAGGAAGAGTTGTTATATAGGTGTGTAAGAGACCTGCTATGGATAAGAGAAGTGCTTTTAGAATGTATGGTAGTATTTTACAGGGCGTACTTTGTACCTATTGCCACACATGCAGTAGAAACATGGAGAGTGATTGTAAGAGAGACTAGGAAAGTGGAGGCCATGGGAATGAAGTTTGTGAGGAGCATGTCAGCTGTCACGAGGAGAAACAAGATTAGGAATTAAGTTATCCAGGTAGGAGTTGGAGTATAGGGAGTACATGCAATAGTAGAGGAAGCAAGGCTGAGATGGTATGGGCATGTAATGAGGATGGAAAGAGAGGATGCTAAAGAAAATGTTGGAACTGAAGTATGTGGGAAAATACCGCAAAGGATGCCAAGAAAGAGATGGGAGTAGCAGATAACAGAAATTGTCTAAATGAGAGGAGAAGAATAAAAGAAATTAGAAGAGGAAGAGTGGTGGAAGGATAGAGGAAGATGGAGGCATCTCGCTAAACTGACCCGGCTACAGACTGGAAACAGTTTACGATGATGAGGATGTACTGTCGGTGAGGCGCATGTGCAACTTTCACGGTGTGTACCTGGATAAAAAGAGGTGTGCACACGACCGTACTGGGGCTGCTTGCTCTCGGGCAGGTGCCGGGACAGCTCGAGGCGCTAGGGACTAGTTATGTGTAAGGGTCAAGGAAACAGGCACTGCTATACCCTGATTTTGTTTAACAGGCCCGCTCTGGGAGGCCTTGTAACATAATCCTATTGTCTCGTAGTATTTTGGTAGGAGAGAAGGCCTTTGAGAGCGGACTTTTTTTCTCCTATAATCAGCTTATAGATGATATTTCCTTCCGATAACGAGAGAACCGTTTCCACGGTACCTATGCGGTCACGCTTGCTGGGGGCTCGTATTGACCCCACTTATTCTGCTGTGAAAAACTAACCTTTCGGTGGCCGCATGGTCTAAGGTGGTATTATAGCAAGTAGACTGCCTATGACTGGGAGATCGAGGCTCGAATCTCGTTGGGGTTTACCGAGGACGGTTTTTTTCCTAAATAGTTTTCTACTTTTCCTTCACGCAAATGCGGGTACACTTCCTCTAAATATAATCTTCCTAATCTCTAACACATTAGTGCAATTAGTTCATAAGAGTATAATCCGAACCGGTGGTAAGACGTGGTGTTAAGACTGTCGAGTCTTTCAACCACTGTGGCAAATCTAGCTCGTGTTTTGTTTTCTCTCCTCGTCCGGGTTATCCGAATATTTAAAATATGATAGGGATTAGAAATTTAGAATTAAAAATACATGTATTTGTATTTCCGGTGACCTGGCGGTCTAGGGGTAAGGTGTCAGACTTCTGTGCTGGCGGCCGGGGTTCAATCCTCGGTCCCGGCACAGATTTATCTGATTACCAAACCCTTCCTTCACCTCTGACAAGTCATCTTGTGAATGTGGAGAAAGCCAGGCCGCCTCCGTGGTTCGGATTCCACGTTAAACTGTAGGTCCTTCATTTCATATCACAATCACCCTACACATTAGCGTAAGTGCGTATAACCCGAACGTGTAGTAAGACGCGGTGCTAATAATAATAATAATAATATTTGTATTTGCGTGGTTTGGAGAGTGGTAAACCCTTTGGTTTGTAAGTTGTGTTTTGATCAAGGGTGGATCCATTGGATGCGGTATTGGGGAAGGGGGTCATAAGGTTAATTTAGTATAATTTTAACAATAATAATAATAGTGTTGCTAGTTAATAAAATTAATTTAGATTAATTATAATTTAAATAAGACTTTTAAAGATGAACACAGTATTGATGATTTTTTTAGCACCACGTATTACTACCCGTTCGTGTTATACGCTTATGTACTTTTACACTAATGGTTTTAAGAATTAGTAAGGTTATATTTGGAGGAAGTACTACCCGCGTTTGCGTGGAGGGAGAGTGAAAAATCATTTTGAAAAAAAAAAACATCCTCTGTACACCTGACCGAGATTCGAACTTTGATCTCTCCGTTAACGGCAGTCTGTCTAGTCTACTGCGAGAGTAGCGCGTCCGACCACGCGGCCATCGAAGCGGTTATTAAAAAAACATATTTTCCATGCAGGTTGTTGGTGGGAGGAGGAATTAACCCCCTACCTCTCTTGACCCACCCCTGTTTTTTATATTGCTATATTTAGAAAGGTCGGTATCGTACAAATAAATGAACCATAACCCGCCCACGTACTTTGAACTCTCCCACATGACAGTACAGCTGTAATTTTCCACTTTGATCTCTAAATAGAACCATGTGACGATCTTTCTGCGCAGGCTCAATCAAGATGTCACTGTCTGGGTTTGTAGCCGGCAAGGTTGGCAACACGGATCATGTATCGGGCCATTCATAAGAAGTCCACAACTCACTCAAATTTGGCATTTGAGACATCTTTTTTTTTTTTGCACCCCGTATTACTAACTATTCATATTATACGCATATGTACTAACTATGCCAATGTGTTAGGGATGAGGAAGGCTGAATTTAAAGGAAGTGCACCCGCATTTGATTGGTGGGAGAGTGGAAAACCAATTAGGAAAAACCCTCGGAAGGCCCTACACCCAACCAGTTTTCGATCCATGATCCCCCTGTAATCAGCAGTCTAGTCTATAACGAGGGTCACGCCTTAACTTAGACCATGTTATCACCGAAGCAGGTAAATGTTTTTTTTTAATTTACTAGTTACTAAGTTTGACCTGTTCTTCTCACGGGTAAGCCGCATCAAAACCATATCAAATAAGGACGTTCATCATCCGTCTACTTATGGTTTTAAATTTCATCCTTGTAAAATACTAACGATCCCAAACCAGTTGGGCACTGTTTCCCAAACTTGCTTTTTTACCACGACCCTAAACATAATATTTTTCCTGTCTGGTGACCCAAATGCACAAGATATTATTTTATGCCTTGATTTTTTTACTGATTGACATTTAAAGCACCTTCTAAAAGAGGTGAGTAACATATGTTTAGATGTGACCCACATCTGTTGCAAATGAGAAGTTAAATTCACCACACCATGTTAACATTTAGAAATTAGTTTGCTCAATCCAACATTTAAAACAACATACACTGTTTGAACAAGATTATTCAAAACATGTACACTTTGACTACACGCGGTTGCAAAATTACTAGGGGGGATGATGGGTTGTCATATGATTTGCAACAGTTACAGTAGCCCCATGGCTTCTTTGGTGCTGACTGACAGCTCACAACTGACAGATTTAAAGTTAACAGACCAAATTATGTGTTCCTACGCCGAACCATATGATCTGCAAAGACATGTGTTTAGCAGCTGCCACGTCTGACAGTCAACATTTAGTTATATACCTAAATGTTGTCTATCAAAAGTCATCTGTGAGCTGTCAGTCAGCACCAAAGAAGTCACAGGGCTACTGTATTTTTGATAAATATTATAAATACCTATCAAATAATACTATAGCTATACTAAAATTTTAACCTTTTTGGCTTGAATGTATTTTCTACTAGACCCCCCCGCCCCTATGTAAATTAGACTTTAGCATAACAACTCCCATCCGTCGATGATTGTATGGTAAGATGTATTACCGTATCAAGTTTGAGGTGTTTTTTTTATTCTCCAATTAAACCTTCACTTGGGACATCTTCTAACCTTGAACTTGGGATCGTTGTTGAGCTGGGAAAGGGAGAGAATAAAGGGGCAATGCCAAGGTGACTTAAGTCTCGCAATCAATTAAAGACCAAGGACATCGAGACTTTACTTTAATGATGTGGTTGTGTCTTTTATTTTTAAGTTTTTGTTTAAAACAAATTTAATAAATATACGACTCTCCACCGATTGTAAATGATTCCACTGTTAAAAAAAAAACCTATTTATACAAAGTGTACCGTAACATGTCGGGGCTCACTTCAGTGGTGTATAGGCGACACACAATGAAAATAGTTAATATAAACATGTGCCACTTTTGACTTTGCTTCCAAGTTAGTCATATTTGTGCTCCAGTGATGTGGAGCTGCTTTATATTACAGGAGGTGGTCAAAATGGGCACTTTCAGCCTGAATGCAAGCCCCAAGTCGTCGTGTCGTAGAATGCCACACTCTTTCAAAAATACCAGGTGTTTGTCATAACCGGCAATAACCCATAGAATATACCTATTCATTATTATTATTATTAGCACCGCGTCTTACTACCCGTTCGGGTTATACGCACTTACGCTAATGTTGTAATGGTAGGGTGATAGTGAGATGAAATGAAGGACCTACAGTTTAACGTGGAATCCGAACCACGGTGGAGACCTGGCATTCCTCTATACCTATTCAACAGGTCGAGATGTATTGAGTATAGTATAAAAACAGTTGAGTGGAATCACTTTATCTTTGAAACAAGGTCAAATGGGGCACATATCAATATTAACTTCTTTGATTGATTTTGTGTCTCCTTTCCCACCACTGAGGTGTATTAAATATTTTATGGCACATCCTGTATATATTGTTAACGAGACTGTGAGAAAACTAGTTTCATTAGGTTGAAATATTTTAAAGTAGCTATTCAACGTCGTGGGATAGAGATTCCGACATTTCTTGACCTGTGATATAAGTTTATTTGTGAATGCCATCATTTCCCGTGGCTAATTCAACTTGTGAGTATATATATATATATATATATATATAATATGTGCTGAACAAACAGATGATATCAGAAAACTACTTACAAACAAACTTAACCACGTCTTAAAACACACTCCCATTCTCAGTGCCTCCCATTATTATTATTATTATTATTAGCACCGCGTCTTACTACCCGTTCGGGTTATACGCACTTACGCTAATGTGTAATGGTAGGGTGATTGTGAGCTGAAATGGAGGACATACAGTTTAACGTGGAATCCGAACCACGCCGTGGAGGCCTGGCATTCAGTGCCTCCCAGAATCGAACCATATTTTCCTTGGATTTGTAATCAACCACTTAAACCACTTATCCATTTTAAGTACTTTTCTCAAACTATTAAATCAAATATAGGGATGGTTATCAAACTCACACACACACACACACACACACACACACATGTAATTAAAAAAATATTTTTAAATACATTAACACATTAAATTTTAAACGAATTTAAAATATGATAATTGAATAAAAACCGCCCACCCCTATAGTCACGTGGTTTTAAGGCGTTGGGCTCACAGTAAACTGTGACGACGGGGTCATGTCTGGAGGGGTAGGTTGGTGAATATTTTGGGATGTAATTCCTCAAGCCTACCCTATTCTACCGTACCCCAAAGATTAAGTAGCTAAATAAACATGTGTGTTAAAACTTACTAACAAAAATAAATATTAAGAATCTCAATACACCCATAAAAAACATCGTCTCATGACGTTTTATCCAATGAGCTATTAATGGTCCCTCCCACCTGTTTGGGATATACGCTAATGTGTTAGGGATGAGGAATAATGGATTTTGAGGAAGTGTACTCACATCTGCTTGGAAGGAGAGTGTAAAACTAAGAAAAATCACCCTGAGTACGCCCGACGGGAGTCTGAAGCCTTATCTTCCTGTCAGTGGGCAGTCTGTTGCAAAACTGACGTCTCTAGAACATTCGACCAACGAAGCGGGTAATTGGACATATTATTTATGACACTGATTTGGTAAGTTTGAGTAAGAGATAATTTAGAGGAAACGCACCCACATTAGTGTGGAGGGATGAGAGGAAAACTCTTTCTCTCTCTCTCTCTCTCTCTCTCTCTCTCAGCGCACCCAGCAGAGATTTTAACCTTGACCTCTCAGTTTTCGACAAACTGGATGAACCTTACATGTAGTCCGTGTGCTCATTGCTGCGGGTATTTAAACCCTAATTTTTTTTTATAGGAAGCCCAAATTCTACCACAAATTGTTGGAGGTCGCTAACCTTTGGCATTTAAAAAATGTGTATTATTAGATTTATTAATTACAAAGTTAATCAAAAATATATTATCAAAAGCTTCCAATATTACTTACTTGTGGACTGGTAGGCCTACATAATATATATTTTACATCTTTCATTGGTCTTACACCTTTATACGTCCAAGAGCTCAAGTTTCTGTCGGTTGTGGGCCGCAAGACTGAACCCACGATAGGATTGAATACATATTAAAATATTGGTATATCAACTCATTCTTATACACTCACACCAGGGATTAGGATTTCTCGTGAAGTATGTTATTTGTTTCACAAAAGAAGTTAGCGCGATTTGTTTTGTCTACTAATTCACTCTCCCTTTCATAGTACAGTTCTGTAAAAAGGTAATACCTTTCTTGGTGACCTGGCGGTCTAGGGGTAAGGTGTCAGACTTCTGTGCTGGCGGCCGGGGTTCAATCCTCGGTCCCGGCACAGATTT